>WNWU01000076.1:1504599-1522920 GCA_012654045.1 Ptyas mucosa
GGAAGGAAGGAAGGAAGGAAGGAAGGAAGGAAGGAAGGAAGGAAGGAAGGAAGGAAGGGATCTGTATACTATCCCAGTGAGGCCTTTGTGGATCCCAAAATAATTTCTGCAAATAGATGGGTTCCAGTATCAAGCTTCCAGTTTAAACTTAAAAAAAAAACAGAGATAGCAAGACAGCTTTGAACTAAAGGAGATATATTTGGATATTATTGGTAGCTAAGAAAAGTGTTGCTTACATTGGTCCTAATTGCAATCTATTTTTCTGATACAGTTCAGTGAGTGGGGCAAGTTGTACTAGAGGTTCAATGTTTGGGCTAGCTACTGAATTAAGCCTGGGTGATCCCTGGTGGCCCAGCATATTTCCCCCTTGCATTCTCTCTGTTGTGGCCTGCCAGCGGCCAGCGGATCTGGCAGCAGATTCGTACAGTGAGGAGGTTGGGGAGGAACATGGACCAGTCCTGGAGTCTGGGGAAGGTTCTGATGAGGGCTCTGCGTCGGAGGCAGAGAGGGGGCCAGGGCCATATGCCACTTATCAGCTGCCTTCGGAGTTGGACATCAGTGAGGCAGACAAACAGCTGGAGCCTGTTCCCAGTGTGCGCATACGCAGAGTTGCCAGACGAAGGGAACAGCTAAAGAACGAGGGTCAACTAGGGAGTAAGGCCACAGTTGGACGATGAATGGCCCCTCCCAGAGGGAATAAAAGAGGAGCAAAAGGGGAGTGGAGTTTGCAGGAGACAATTCGTTCATTCCTGTATTCTTGCCAAGTATTGCGGGCGTCTGAAAGATATCAGCCTGGCCACTCTCCAAGGCTGATCAAGATCGGTAATGGTGAACTATCTTGAAAGACTGTGGGAGAGGAAAGACTTTGCTGGAGAGGAATTCATTGTAAATTAAATAAAAGGGGTTTATCGGGACGGGGACTCGGCTTCGTGCTGCTGGGGAAGCCTAAGTCAGAACCCTCTCTTCCCTATGGTTCTAGATTAATACGGCCTCTTTTCTGCTTTCTAGGGTCGCCTTCCAGTGAAATGGATGGCCCCAGAAGCCTTGTTTGATAGAATATACACCCACCAGAGTGACGTGTGAGTATTTCTCTGACTCCTTAAAGTACAGTATTAGAAAAGATTTTCCACTGAGCCTGTTGATTCTCTGCACCTCGTACTCTCTCACAAGCTGGATAGCTATTGGGAAATGCCCAGCCTGGCAGCGGGAAGATCTCAAATGCAGAATTAGCTTCAAATCCTTGCATAGCCATAAAAGGTCCAAAATTGACCCCTCTCCCCCCTTTAAGGATCCAGAACTGACCTCCTCCTTAAGCTCCATGGAGCCTTACCTATCTGTTCTCAGGGGAAGGCTGGCAGTCTGGAAAGATTCCTGTAAAATAGGGAGAATGTAATAAAGTATTTAAGGGACGCGGTGACTCAGTGGCTAAGACGCTGAGCTTGTCGATCAAAAAGCCGGCAGTTCAGCGGTTCGAATCCCTAGTGCCACATAACGGGGTGAGCTCCCATTCCTTGCCCCAGCTTCTGCCAACCTAGCAGTTCGAAAGCACGTAAAAAATGCAAGTAGAAAAAATAGGGACCACCTTTGGTGGGAAGTCACAGCGTTCCGTGCACCTTTGGCATTGAGTCATGCCGGCTACATGACCACGGAGACGTCTTCGGACAGTGCTGACTCTTCAGCTTTGAAACGGAGATGAGCACCGCCCCTTAGAGTCGTGAACGACTAGCACATATGTGCGAGGGGAATCTTTACGTTTACCTTAATAAAGTACTTGGCTTGAACCCTACACGTATGCATCTGATAGCTTCTGCTTGAGAGTAGCAAACATCTCTGTGTTTTATCACTTCAACATCCTTGCTCCTTGGATATCCTTTTCCAAGCTGTAGAGCCACAAGTGGCAGGTAGAATTACCTGCTTGCCAAATAAGTGCAAGAAATGATGTCTATGGAGATCCTCAGTCATCCAGGTCATGGTTGTCCCAAAGGTGCTTTTTTTCCAAGAGGCACCTTTGGTTTTTCTTTTGAAGACGTTTCGCTTCTCATCCAAGAAGCGTCTTCGGCTCTGACTGGATGGTGGGGAAATGGAAGGATTAAATCCTGTAAATCCTTCCATTCCATAAAGTATCAATCCTTCCATTCCCCACCATCCAGTCAGAGCTGAAAACACTTCTTGGATGAGAAGCGAAATGTCGTCAGAGAAAAAACAAGGAAGTCCAGTTGCCTCTTGAAAAAAGCACTTTTGGGGCAAGAAATGATGAGTTTTCTGTTCTCACTGCCCATCTACTCCATCTTCAGAGGCTCTGGCTCCAGACAGGAAGTTTGGATAGGATGGAAGGGATGGATGGATGAAAGCTATAGCGCCGGTCTTCGCTTTCCTGCCTCAGTTGATTCAGCCATTATGCTCTCACTGTGTTTACTTACGTCTCATTATGCTTACGGACAGGGGTGGGCTGCTGGGGGTTCGCAGGGGTTCAGGAGAGCGACTAGCTAAGATTCTCTGCAGTTCAGAGAATCCCCAAATCCCCTTCCTGGCTGGCCCTGCCCACCCCTCCCCTCTCAGGAGTCCCCCACGTGGCCCGTTTTGCATGCGCGGAGGCTCGGGGAGAGCGAAAAACGGGCCTAACGGAAATTCAGGAAGGCCTCCAGAGGGCCTCCAGAGCCTGGGGAGGCCATTTATGCCTTCCCGGAGGCTCAAGAAAAGCCTCCGGAGCCCGGGGAGGACAGAAATGCTAAGGTTTTTGAAGCCCACCCCTGCTTACGGCTTCTCCTTGAAGCTTCTAGTCCTGCCTGTTTAATTAGAATCGCATTCTAACCCTTCCCTCCTAATATCCCTCCCAATTTTAATTTGGTCACAGATCACAGCTCCCTTAAATTTTCTTACCATTTTTCAATTAAGGCTGGTACGCTGGGAATTATTCCCAAAGGTGGACTACAACAGATGTGATTCATCTCCGTTTAATGAAATGCTAATTTCTACAGGCAAGAAACAGTATTTTCAGTCTGCATTACTTGGCAGTAGGAGTTGGCTGGTGTAAAATCTGCTCTTGGCTTCCCTCTGGTTGCCAGTTTGAGGGCCTCTTCCTTTTGGTGTGTTCCTTTACGCCCCACTGCAAATTTATACACACACACACACACACACACACACACACACAAAACTCCTACCAAAGCCCCATACATCCATAGACGATCTCCACTAAGTAATAGCCTGCTTGTAACTGCTGCAGTGTAAAACATGATGTAATTTATATGATAACCAGGTGGTCCTTCGGTGTCCTCTTGTGGGAGATCTTCACCCTGGGGGGCTCTCCGTACCCGGGAGTGCCAGTGGAGGAGCTGTTCAAACTGCTGAAAGAGGGGCATCGGATGGACAAACCCAGCAACTGCACCAATGAACTGTGAGTGCCCAGTTGGGTGGGTGATTTATCTATGGGTGATGGTGATGATGATATCCATTCAGTTATATCCAACTCTTGGCGAATTCTAAGGGGCCAAGTCTTCCGATTTTGCATTACTTCTTTTGAGTTTTTCTACAACGGTTAAAAACACTGAGCTTGTCAACTGGCAAGCTGACAGGCCAGGTTCGAGACCTGAGCGCTGCTGAAGGGATGAGCTCCCATCACTTGCCCCAGCTCCTGCCCACCTAGCAATTTGAAAGGATGCAAATGCGAGTAGATAAATAGGTACCATTTTGGTAGGAAGGTAACAGCACTTTGGGAGCCTCAGCATATAGTCATGCTGGCCACATGACCACGGTAACATCTTTGGACAACAGAGATGAGCACCACTCCATAGAATTGGGCATGAGTGGCCAGGGGAAACCTTTACCGTTATTTAGCGTATGGCGATATTACATTAGCCATAAGACTATACTACGAGTACAGAGTAGTTGTTTGCCTTCTGATAATTGCTAGTCCATTCGGTTCACGCTCATACTCCATAGGGGTTGGACTAGGAGGTTCAACAGCATTTTGCAGTGTCATCCAGGATTTTCTCCCTCCACTGATTAATTTATTGGTTCGATTTATATGCCGCCCTTCTCCAGAGACTCAGGGCGGCTTACAATGCGTTAAGCAATAGCCTTCATACTTTTGTATATACCTGCTTAGTAGGGCTTAAGCAGTGTTCTTTTTTATAGAAAGTCAGTTTATTGCCCCCACAATCCGGGTCCTCATTTTATCTACCTCAGAAGGATGGAAGGCTGAGTCAACCTTGAGCCTGGTGAGATTCGAACTCGCAGTAATTGCAGGCAGCTGGCAGCTAAGTGCTACTTAACAGCGCTTTAGTCCTCTGCACCACCAAGGCTCTTATTTATAATATAAAATAAGACCCGCTCTTATTTTCGGGGAAACATGGAAGATTTCAACAATACGACATTGGTTTGTGTGTTTTTATCTTATCTCTGACCAATGTAATGAAATAATGTTATTAAATAAAATGAATAATGTTTATTTTCTATGGTTTTTTTTTAAATTATGTAAGTCACCTTATCGATGAGATAGGCAGCATATAAATTTAATAAATAAATAATCTTTTTAAAGAAAAACACAGTTTAAAATGAGAACTAGTTATTCCATCAAAGACTAATCGAAGGCAAAAAAGGGGTGGAAACATTAAACATTAATTATAAATTATTGTAAATAATGTCTCCAATTGGAATCATACAGTCTATTGGATGGATGGATGGATGGATGGATGGACGGGCATATGCATGATTTGGTATTTTCAGGCAGTTTTTCCCCTTTAAATTATTATTCTTAACTTGGGGTGTTTTTAATCTGAGATGTTAGCTCATATGATTGTGCCCGCATCAGGGTTGTGTTTGACCTTGGGGGGCTGGAGGGGGTGTGGCCAGAGTGGGCGTGGCCAGTTGACATCACTTGTATCAGGAGCACCTGTGGTGGCCCGGGTGGGGCTGGGGCAGGGGTGAAATGCTACCAGTTCAGACCGGTTCTCCCGAACCAGTAGTAAAAAATGCTACCGGTTTGGGCGAACTGGTATTTCTGACAATCAGCTGGGTGATGATCAGCTGTGACGTGTGATTTATATTAGCTAGAATCGTCGGATTTCCTGCTTTCTAGCAAATCTAAATTGTGTGACACAAAGTATTTCCTCCCCCTCGCTGTTCCACTTACTTTTGCAGACTTGGAAGGCTTCAAAATGTTCCTTTTTTAACACTGTATGGGCGCGCGCTCGGTCATAGAGTCACAGAACTGGTAGCAGACTTCAGAGGATTTCACAGCTGGGCTGAGGGGGATCCTCCTGCAGCCCTCTGCCAGCAAAAATGAAGCTCGGGAGGGCTGCATGTGGCTCTCCCGAGCTCTGTTTTCCCTGGCAGAGGGCTGCAGGAGGCCGTCGCAGTCGAAAACTGAGCCCTGGAGGGCCGCACGCAGCTTCGTTTCCTGAGCTTCCTTTTTGCTGGCAGAGCCACCGCGGGCTGGTCCTTTGCTGTTTCCAGGGTGGCTCCACAGGCCAGATCTAAGCACCCCGCGAGCCGGATTCGGCTCACGGACATTGAGTTTGACACCTTGGTCTAGGACAACTTGCTGTGTGCCAATTCCACGGGGGATAATTCAGTGTGATAAATGTTATTCGTTACTGTTTTCTCCAGCATTATTTCCATTTTTGTCAATGGAAATAATGAAGAAACGGTGGCAGATAACACTTATCACGTTAAGTTATACCGCGTGGAATGTTCCCACGGCGACTTGGCCACGATGAGCTGTCTCATGGCACATTGCCCATGGCAAAATAGCCGCAGCGAGTTGGCTGCAACGAGATGGCCATGGTGGCGAGATGTCCCATTCCTCTCTGGTTTTACACAGCGTAGATGCAGGTATATTAATTGTTCTCTCTTCCCAGGTACATGATGATGCGGGATTGCTGGCACGCTGTTCCATCCCAACGGCCGACGTTTAAGCAGCTGGTCGAAGACTTAGATAGGATCGTGGCCATGACCTCCAACCAGGTAAAAGACCCCCCCCCCCCCCCGAAGTCCATTTTGCCCTAATTAGACTGCTGGGAAGTCTCTGCTGCCTTCTTATGGGAGGTGGGTGGATAGATAGGCAAGTACGTAGGGCAGTGGAAAATCACAAGCAGGAGGGGCAAATTATCTGAGATGTTAGGAAGGTTGCTCTATTTTTTAAAAATTAAGTTACGACCACTGTAGGGTAAAAATTAAGTGTTTTGATTATTTTGGTCTCCTGTAGAAAGAAATTACTGATTTTTGACAATAAAGACAAGAGAGGCCTGGGGCTAAAATAGTTGCCTGATATTTGCAGTTAGCCTAATTCTGGATTAAATAGCTTATCAAAAACTGGATAATCAGTTCCAGCTTGGTCACTATTGGGGGTGTTTTATACTCAGTTCTTGAATGGAGAAGAAGAGATTCAAGTCCATATATAAAGGTAAAGGTTCCCCTCGCACATATGTGCTAGTCGTTCCCGACTCTAGGGGGCGGTGCTCATCTCCATTTCAAAGCCGAAGAGCCAGCGCTGTCCGAAGACATCTCCGTGGTCATGTGGCCTGCATGACTCAACGCCAAAGGCGCACGGAATGCTGTTCCCTTCCCACCAAAGGTGGTCCCTATTTTTCTACTTGCATTTTTTACGTGCTTTCGAACTGCTAGGTTGGCAGAAGCTGGGACAAGGAAGGGGAGCTCACCCCATTACGCAGCACTAGGGATTCGAGCCGCTGAACTGCCAACCGTTCGATCGACAAGCTTAGCGTCTTAGCCACTGAGCCACCATATCCCTGTAGTCCATATATACCATTGCACTTTTGGCCCAAGTGTATGGATCAATGAATTCCCTAAATAAGCAGAAAGTGACACAACCTCTGTATGGTACAGAGCTAAACAGAACATAGCCACGGTTTCCTTCTTTTTAGTCTGTAAATATCGGCATCTGAATTCCTAAGTATGTGTTCACATCTGCAGAAAGATATCTGTTTGAGTTATGTACTGTGAGGGTCCTTGATGCTCTCTGAGCTTGGTAGCTTTCTTGCAGATGCTTAATTACCCAAATTAGGTAATAAATAAGGATGTGGTGGCTCAGTGACTAAGACGCTGAGCTTGTCGACTGAAAGGTCGGCAGCTCAGCGGTTCGAATCCTTAGGGACGTGTAACGGGGTAAGCTCCCGTGACTTGTCCCAGCTTCTGCCAACCTAGCAGCTCGAAAGCACGCAAAAAATGCAAGTAGAAAAATAGGGACCACCTTTGGTGGGAAGGTAACAGCGTTCCATGCGCCTTTGATGTTGAGTCATGCCGGCCACACGACCATGGAGACGTCTTCGAACAGCGCTGGTTCTTCGGCTTTGAAATGGAGATGAGCACCGCCCCCTAGAATCTTCATCAATATTTAGCACTGGTGATGCTACCTAGTTTGATAATGAAAAGTCTGCAAGAAAAACCATCAAGGCCTTACAATTGAACCCTGAGCTACAAATTCCTTCTTCCATTGTCGACTTTTGTACCTTCTTCAAGAAAAATTACATCCGCTTCATTTCATTTAGGACAGGGGTCCTCAAACTACGGGCCGCCAAAGCCATTAATCCAACCCGTGCTAGACCACGAGGCTGCCCCGCCACATCGCCCCACCTACCTACCAGCCCCCATTGACTTCTGGAGTCCGAGGAGGCCAAAAAGAGAGAGGGAGGGAGGGAGAGAGAGAGAGAGACACACACACACACACACACACACAAACAGAAGTCCCTCACAAACACCGCAAGGCATCTTTCATCCCTTCACTAACCTGCTTTCCAACCCCAGGAGCATAACAAATTAAAATTTAATTGGTGTGTATTGTTTAATGGACTGCTAAATTGGCCATGCCTACCCAGTCACATGCCTACCTAGCCGGTTCGGGCCCCCAACAGTCTGAGGGACTGTGAATTGGCCCCCCATTTAAAAATTTGAGGACCTCTGATTTAGGAAGTCATAGAATCGTACCTCCTGATGCATGCGATTGTAAGTGGGGGATCCACCAGAGCAAACACAATTTTTGTGACCAATTCCCCGTTTCTCTTATTTTCTCCCGCCAACTTGAGAAGAGCATTAGACATTGTTCTCACAACCTTCTCGTTCTCTTTTTAGGAATACCTGGACCTCTCTCTACCATTGGACCAGTATTCTCCCAGTTTTCCAGACACTCGCAGTTCCACCTGCTCGTCTGGAGAGGACTCCGTTTTTTCCCACGATCCCCTCCCTGACGAACCTTGTCTTCCCAAGCATCCACCTCACCTTGCGAACGGTGGACTCAAAAGGCGCTGATGCCGCCAACATCTGGGGGACCCTTCTGTGCATACGAGTGTGGAGCGTGTGTGTCAGTGAATGAATGGGTGTGCGTCTTTGTGCACAGTCTCCGTCCAGCTGGGCTGGAGGGAGGACCACCGGAGGGGCAGCCGTTAAGGAACTGCGAAAAAGTCCATTCCAAGCAACCAAGCCTACTCATCCTCATCATCTTCGGTACACTGCCATCTGTTGCAAGCCTTAAGCCTTCTGAAGAGCTGCTCATACGAATCTTGTGGGAAGCGGTGTCTAAACGAGAACAACAAAAAGGAAGATCCCGATGTCTGTTCCTACGCAGAAGCATGTTGTTACTTCTCAGAAGGAGATTCTGGAGTAGGGGGTGAAGAACGTTCCCGTGAAGGTGGAAGTCCTTCCTTTTTCCCCATTCATCAATCCAAAGCTCTGCGACCTGTGAGAGCTCAGAAAACAGAAATCAGAGCTGCCACGCACGAGGCTACCTTACCTGTGGGCATCAAGATTTTCTACACCCGGGGTGTCAAACTCGATTTCATTCAGGGTTGTGTTTGACCTTGGGGGCCGGGTGGGCATGGCCAGCTCGATGTCACTCATGGCGTCTGTGGCGGTCCGTGCACTCTGCCAGCGAAAACGGAGCTCGGGAGGCTGCGAGGGCCTCCTGCAACCCTCTGCCAGCAAACCCTGCACGCGGCCCTCCCGAGCTCCATTTTCGCTGGCAGAGGGTTGCAGGAGGCTGTCGCAGCCTCCCGAGCTCCGTTTTCATTGGCAGAGGTACCGTGGGCCGGTCCTTTGCTGTTTCCAGCGTGGTCCTGCAGGCCAGATCTAATCAGAACTGGATCCAGCCCACGGGCCTTGAGTTTGACACCCCTGCTCTACGCTGAAAAATCTTTAGCATCTCCTGTTTGAGGATCTGTTGCCGTCTCATCCAAAAGTGAAGTCCACGCCCACGATAACCACCTAATTCCCCTGGGAGCTATTCTGGCAGCACAACATTCTGCAGGTTGAACAGAGAAAGCTACTCCATTGTTCCTAAGGTGTCTTAGGAGCGCACTGTCCATTGGTACTTTGTTGACCAAATGTGAAAGTGATCTACCATGTCATATATCATACACAGCTCTGCTCTAAAATTTAAAGGAGGCAGCCCCCAAGGAATTCAGGGCTTGGACATTTTCAGACAAAACCAAGGAGATTAACGAAAACTTTTGTACATAGCTGCCACAAAAATGTATAAATATTAATTATATATTTACATGGTCTTTTTTTTTTTTAAATGGTGTTTACCAGAGAGATTATCACCTTGATAGTAAGTTTACTAGTGACTGGTAGGTATCAGTTGCTATAAAAGAAAACCCCCAAACAAATCATATATTTTGCTACTTCTGCTGGTTTTTGCTTTGTTTTGTTTTATTATTATTATTTTTTTTTAAATTATGTTCTAAAACTTTTATTTTCAGTTTAGGTACTTCAATAAAAACAAATTGCTGCTTCGGTTTTATATGGGATTATATGAAAACGGCGAGTTTGTGGGTAACCAAGCCTTTTGGGGGTGGGGAGAGGATTTGAAATCTTACCCATCTCCTGTTATACACCTGCTCACCTGTACTACGGGCCCCTCTAGACCCAGAGTCCCCCTCTATAAATCCCCTTACTTACTCACTCCCTTGCTGTTAAGATAGAGTGATGCCAGCCTTCCTGTTAGGCCTGAAGACTCCTAACTTAGTGACTCTAACAAGACTGGGTGCTGTTCTTTAGTGATAGAAATGGCCAGGGGTGGGATTCGACCGGTTCGGGAGAATCGGTAGCTCCGATGATCAGATCCAGCCACCCACACTATTTTCCTACCTTTATCTTCTCAGCTGATTCGCGTGGTAGAGCGGATTGCCGCGCGAATCAGCTGTGTTACTCCTCTGAAGAAACCAGGAAGTGAAGATTTCTTCAAACTGCGCACGCGGGCGGGGCAAATCGCGCAATCACCGAACCGATTGTTAAACCGGGAGGATCCCACCACTGGAAATGGCCCATCTCCCGTTTTATACTGAGGGAGCAAGGTTTTCCCAGGCAGCCATGCGGGGAAATTCTCGAACAGATTGTGCTAGGTTGGCAGCTTTGAATAAGCACAGGACGTCCTCAACGTACAACCACAACGGAGTCCAAAATGGCTGACCAAGACACTTAAGTGAGGTTTGCCCCAGTGATGGGATTCAAGTAATTTAACAACCGGTTGATTCTCTGCCCTAATGATTTCTTCCAACAAACAACCAGTTTGCCAAACTGCTCAGAAAGTTAACAACCGGTTTTCCCGAAGTGGTGCGAACCGGCTGAATCCCACCACTGGTTTGCCCCCATTTTACGACCTTTTTTTGCCCCATTTGTTCAGAGAATCATTGCAGTTAAGTCAGCAACGCGGTTGGGAAACGGATCTAGCTTCCCCGTTGACTTCTGTTTGTCAGAAGGTCGTGGCTTACAACAACAGGTTGTAAGTGTGAAAAATGGTCATCAGTCACTTTTTTCAGTGCCGTTGTAACAGTCACTAAATGAACTGTTGTAAGTGGAGGACTACCTGTATTTGGACATAGGGGGAAAAAATCTAAAAGATTTGTCTCTATTTCTTCTCCTTTCCTCTTTTTTTAAAAAAAATACCTGAAGGTTTATTTCAGAAATCAAGTCTTATGGGAGAAGTTAGGAAAAAAATGTTCACTTCCTTTTCTTCAAACACCACTACATTATCCCAACCACTACCGTATTTCCAGTGGTGAAATGTAAAATTTGTTACTACCAGTTCTGTGGGCGTGGCTTGGTGGGAGGGAGGGTAATATGACTGAGTGGGCGTGGCCAACTTTTTTTTTTTTTACTTTTAAAAAAGTAAAGCCGAAGAGGTTGTTTTAAAAAATGCTTTTAAAAGCCTCTGACAATTCCAGCTGACTTGCCTGATCGGCAGAGGCTTTCTTTTTTTTCTTTTCTTTTAAAGCCTCTGACGATCCCACCTGATCGGCAGAGGCTTTTTTTCCTTTTAAAAACATTTTTTCTATAACCTCTTCGGCCGAAGAAGTTGTAGAAAAAAAATGCTTTTAAAAGCCTCTGACGATCCCAGCTGAGCCGCGCGATCATCAGAGGCTTTTTTTTTTACTTTTAAAAGCATTTTTTCCGCCAAAGAGGTTGTAGAAAAAATGCTTTTAAAAATAATTTTAAAAAGCCTCTGATGATTGCGTGGCTCAGCTTGGCAATGGGGCGGGGGGGGGGGCAGGGATTTTTGCTACCGGTTCTCCGAACCACCCGCCTCCATCGCTACCGGAAAACCGGGAGCATTTCACCCCTGCATATTTTCCCCAAACTAAGAGCTAACCAGAAAATAAACCCTAGCATAATTTTTCAGGATCCCTGTAATATAAACCCTACCCCAAAAATAAGCCCCAGTTAAGATCAGCCAGATAGACACATTTACCGTATTTCCTCAAAAAAATAAGAACTAACTGGAAAATAAGCCCTAATGCATATTTTGGAGCACAAATTAATATAAGACCCGGTCTTATTTTTGGAGAAATATGGTAACAAACCTGTATAAATTTTGCTATGTGAAGTATTACTTGCTTTAAACTCAACCTTCTAATGTTTTATTCCCGGGGTGCATCCTTTTTTGACCCATTCTGTGGATGCTGGTGTCCAATTACACCACCTCTGTAGAATCAAAGTAAGTCAACTCTTAACACTCATAGTCCTCAACTTATAACAGTTCATTTAGGGACCATTCAAAGTTGCAAATTCACTGGGGAAAAAAAGTGACTTACAATCATTATTCACACTTAATGGCCATTGCAACATCTTCATGGTCACATGATGTGACCCAAGATTTGGATGCTTGGCAACTGGTTCATATTTATGATGGTTGCAGTGTCCCGCGGTCACCTTTTGCGACCTTCTGACAAGCAAAGTCAATGGGGAAGCCAGATTCATTTGTTAACAACTGCAATTGATTCATTTAACGACCGTGGGAAGAAAAGTTGTAAAATAGGGCAAAGCTTCACAACAAATGCCTCACTTAACAACATAGGTTTATGGCTCAATTATGGTTGTAATTCGAGGACTACCTGTATTCTCAAATTCTTTCTTCTGTTCCTGTCATTGTAAAGGCATGAATCCTTGGTACCCACCGAATCTTTTGGGCATGCTGCTCCCAGAATTCCCCAGCAAACTTTGTGCTGGAGGATTCTGGGAGTTGCACCCCCATATATTTGGGGTCGTGTTTCTATGTAACCTAAATCCACCATCATTCATCCTATACTCGGAAGCTTGTCCTGCCTTTGTATGGAACCAATGAATTGCGTTTTTAAACATTTCTGTATCAGATTTGGAAGAGTCTTGTAATTTATTTTTTAAGGGAAAGAATTTTAATTGTTGAGGGTCCTGGAACTCTCTTGTTGCCTCCTTTTGTGTGCCTTTTTTTCCAGAATCGATCGCAAACTGGAGAATAAATCATAACATTTATGTCCACTTCAATATCTTTTCTTCGGTGGCTTGAATGCCTGCATTTCAGCCTAGCGCAGGCGTCTGCAACCTTAAATACTCAAAAGAGCCATTTGGACCCGTTTCCCACAGAAAAGAAAACACCGGGAGCCAGAAAACCTGGATGGGCGTGGCCAACTGGATGTCACTCACTTCCACCAGTCACATGACACACAGCCCTAGCCACGCCTACTCAGCCAGTCATTAGGGCAGAGAACCAGTTGTTAAAAGACACCGGGAACCACAAAATCCTTTTGGCATATCTCTCATTTCCCTCCCTCTCCCCACTCTCTCTCTTGTCTCTCTATGTCTCTTTCTCTCCCCCTCTCTCTGTATCTCTCTCTGTCTCTCTCTCTCTCCCCCTCTCTCTGTATCTCTCTCTCTCCCCCCTCTCTCTGTATCTCTCTATGTCTCTCTCTCTGTATCTCTCTCTCTCTCCCCCTCTCTCTGTATCTCTCTATGTCTCTCTCTCTCCCCCTCTCTCTGTATCTCTCTCTGCCCTGGCCGCTTCTCCATCTTCTCAGGCCAGATGAGGAGTGACTGGGAGGGGAGGGCGAGGGGCAGGGCCAGACCGTGGTGGGATCACCTGACAGGGAGCCACAGCAGAGGGCTAGAGATCTGACAGGTTAAATTCGCAGGAGCTTGAAAAGCTGACATGGAAGGGAATTTTCTCGGTGCGTCTTTGTTTAGAAAGTATTCCAGAACATTAATGACCTGTTTTGGATATGCAATGAGTCCCAGGGAAGGTCGGTCAGCCCACTGCAGAGAACATAATGGGCAGAAGTCTTTAAACCAGAGAATTCCACACAGGCAGCTTGTGCTGTTAAAGAATTAAGTCTCAAAGTCACAAGGCAGCACACAGAAGTTGCACAACTACTGGTTTAGTTAGTTTATTGTCATTGCACCCCGTACAACGAAGTTAAATGCCACCTTCAGTGCACATTATCGCCACAAAAATACAACACAGACACACATCCTTCGCGTTCTATACAATTGAATTGAAAACCCCTGATTTTGCATTAATATTGGACTATACAGTAGAATTCAATATAGTTACTGCTCTGGGATAGAAGCTGTTTTTCAGCTTCTATTTGTCCTTGTTTTTATTATCCTGTACCGTCTGCCAGATGGTAATAGTTCAAAAAAAAAGGGGGGGGTGCCCAGGATGAGATGGATCTTTATGAATGTTTTGAACTTAAGGCAGCGGGAGCTATAAAGCTCTTCCAAAAGAGGGGAGAGGGCAGCCAATGATCCTCTGGGCAATGATGTTAGTATGGCTAAACTGGGTTTCCGATTGCAACTCCCAGAGCCCCAAAGTTGGGTTGAGAAAATCAGAAAGGAGGAGGTGATAAGCCGCCTGGGAAAGCCAAGGGAAATCATCGAAACCATTAAAAGTCGACTCAGCCTTCCATCCTTTCTAAGGTAGGTGAAATGAGGACCCAGATTGTGGGGGCAATAAGCTGACTTTGTATAAATATATACAAAAGTATGAAGGCTATTGCTTAACGCCTTGTAAGCCGCCCTGAGTCTCCGGAGAAGGGTGGCATATAAATCAATTTAAAAAAATAAAAAGCGAAAGTTAGACTATTTCGGCCATGTGATGCAACACCCGGAAAAATATGGCATCCTTCACTTAATCCTCCAAGGAAAGATTGAAGGCAAATGAGGTCCAGGCAGAAGAAGAACATTGTGGCTTCAAAATCTAAGGGACCGGTTTGGACAAAACTCGGCGGCACTTTTTCGCGCGGCTGTTGATAAAAATAGGATCACCAGTGTGATCACCAACGTCCGATGACGGATATGGCAATAGAAAAAGAAGAAGAGCCCCAAAAATCACTTAAAAGATCCAATTCTTTCTCTTTTTCTCCTGTGAATTGGGAAGGACTGCTTCTGGCTGAAGGAGACTCTTGCAACACATACAGGAGATTGGATTAGAAGACCTCTAAAGTCCCTTCCAAACTCGGTCAGTCTGTATTCAACTCTACATGGGCAGCCTGATTTAGACCATGGTCCAAAATGGGTCTTATGTTCCTCCCAATAGATCTACTTCTAAAGGTGTATACCGCTTACCTGCCATGGTTTATCTAGTTCAGGGGTGGGCTCTACTTACCTTTACTACCAGTTCACAATGGGGCCACGCGTGTGCTCTTCTGCACATGCGCAGAAGCGTTCTGATGACGTTGGGGTCGGTGGGCGGAGCCTCCCTCCGGTTTTACTACCGGTTCTATACAATTGGTCCGAACCGGGGGCAACCCACTACTGATCTAGCTGCAAGTTGGTAGCACAGCTCCAGATTAGCTATGTTACATGTTTCTAGATTACCCATCTCCCTCGAGATTAAACGGCCCATTTGTCAGAGCCCAAGTGAATTCACAGGTACATGATGCTAGACAACCAACAGCAACAAAAAAAAGAATAAGACTGTAAAAATGATAAGTGTCACAAATATGGATAGCAACTGATTAAAACCAGGGTTGAAATCCAGCAGGCCCTGACCGGCTCTGGAGAACCGGCAGCGGAAATTTTGAGCAGTTCAGAGAACCGGTAGCGGAAATTTTGAGGAGTTTGGAGAACCGGCAAATACCACCTCTGGCTGGCCTCAGAGTGGGGAGGGAATGGAGATTTTGCAATATCCTTACCACAGGAGTGGGGAGGGAATGGAGATTTTACAATATCTTCCCCTGCCACACCCACCAAGCCACGCCCACCAAGCCGCACCCCCCCCCACCAAGCCACACCCACAGAACTGGTAGTAAAAAAAATTAGTTTTCACCACTGGGCGAAGTCCTCTTAACAAATGTTTCACTTAGCAACAGAAATGCTGGGCTCAATTGTGGTCGTAAGTCGAGGACAACCTGTATACCCTCCGATTAAGATAAACATCCAGAAAAGCCAATATCCCCATCTGAGAGCTGTCCAATCTAATCCGTGCACCCTTATTATCATGTTCTGCCGAAGAATTTGAGGCTGCGTGATTACTTCTAACTCTCTGGTTGTTTCAGCAAATAAAACAAAACAAAACACCACATAGCTATGGGCTACAAGAGCCAGATGTTTTGGCATTGCTCTGTGCCGTTGCCTTTATCTTATGAAATAGCTTCATTTCAGAGACAGCTGGGCTCTAGTCACATCCTGAAATGTGACCAATTGAGCATGTAACTTTAATTGCCTTCCTGCTGGACTAGGAGGCATAATAGGTCCCTGGGCAGAGAGCTGTACACTCACGTCCCTTGGGCATAAAGATAGCTAAAAACAGACAGATCTCAGCTGGTTCCTTCACATTTCATTTCTTCCTCGCCGTTGTTGTTAAGTACCGTATTTTTCGGAGTATTAGACATACCTTTTTCCCCCCCCAAAAAAAGGGGGTGAAAATTTAGGTGTGTCTTATACACTGAATGTAGCCCCGCCCACCCACTGGCCCCCACCCTTTGGCCTCTGCTTCCCAGCAGTTTACCCCCTTGCAGCAAGCCGCAAGAACAAAAACCAGCTCCTTTCAGCTTCAGCACAGCCTAATTAGCACAAGTTGATTTGGATCGGCTTCCCGACTCGCAGCCGTTTTTGCTCTCAAGCTGTTTTGCGCAGGGCTCTGCTGCTTGCTGCAAGGAGGTAAATTGCTGGGAGCAGATTTTTTTTTTTTCTTCCTTGTGCTAATCAAGCTATGCTGAAAACAAAAATGAAAGTAAAGCAGGCTGTTTGCTGGAACGAGGCAAAATTGCTGGAAGGCAGAGGCAGATTTCTTTTTCTTGTTTTCCTCACCCAAAAAGGTAGGTGCGTCTTATAGTCCGGTGTGTCTTATACTCTGAAAAATACGGTAATTGTTTTATGTCACTGCGTAGCTAGAGCTAGTTCTTTCATTTCATTTTCATTTAATTAGATTTAGTTCTTGAGTCACAAGAGCATTCTTGAGCAAGACAAGTTGCCTCTTCCACCGTCATCCACTTGCAAGGTGACTCACATCTCTGGAAGCTTTGAAATCCACCAAGCTCCAGAGGCTTAGTCATCCCTCTGACGGAGCACTTTCAAAAATAGCTTGACCCCCTCCTCTCTGTGGCAGCCCCTCAAGTATTGGAAGACTGCTATCATGTCTCCCCAGGTCCTTCTCTTCACTAGACTAGCCATGCCCAGTTCCTGCAACCGTTCGTCGTATAGCCTCCAGTCCCCTAATCATCCTGGTTACTCTTCTTTGCACTCTTTCTAGAGTCTCCCCATCTTTTTTATAGTGTGTTGAAGGGTTTAAAAGTAACCACCATGCCTAGAGTTATATCCAGGAGCCTACAAATAGCCAATAGCACTCATGGGACATGTGCAGGGGTGAAATGCTCCTGGTTTGGACCGGATCGCCTGATCCGGAAGCGATGGCGGCAGGTGGTTCGGAGAACCGGTAGCAAAAATCCCTGCGCCCCCCTCCCCCATGCTCAGCTGAGCCCTGCGATCATCAGAGGCTGGGTTTTTTACTTTTAAAAGCCTTTTTTCTACAACCTCTTTGGCCAGTTGAGAACCACTGGGTTAGAGGAATGGAGGGCTCTTCTTGTAAAGTATCTCTGGACTCTCTCGATTGTATTTATGTCCGATATGCAATGCGGGTTCC
This sequence comes from Ptyas mucosa, assembly GCA_012654045.1. NCBI lineage: Eukaryota > Metazoa > Chordata > Lepidosauria > Squamata > Colubridae > Ptyas > Ptyas mucosa. Next base: position 1,521,947 of record WNWU01000076.1, read on the forward strand.
AGACAGATGAGCTGTATTCAAGAATTGGTCTAGCAAATGTTTTGTATGCTCTTGATAGTAGTACATTACCGGAGAAGAAGCTACGCAAGATTAGGTTAACAACTCTTAATGCCTTTTTGGCAATGTTCTTCTCCGCTCACCTCCACCTTGAATGTAGCAGGGTGGGGGTGGGGGAAAGCCTTGGGGATGAAAAGCAAGACGACAAGCTTGGGAAAGAATTCAGCCAAGCACAATCAAAGCTTGGACCACAAGGCTCCTGAATGAAAGGGAAAAAAGGAAGGAGGTTGGCAGGGGGGGAGAGAATGGAAAAAGGCTGCCGATTTCATAGGTGGCATTTACAGATGATAATCACTGACAATGGAGGCATTGTAAGGGAGAAGTGGGGCTTGCATAGAAGGGTGGGCTCTGCTTTGGGGGGTTGGGGGGAGGAAGGAACGCAAAGCCATCCATCTGCCTGCAAAGTCACCTTTTGGGGAAAGGTGTTTGGCTTGCAGCTCACCCGCCTCCAGCAGCCACTTGCTGATCTTTGACCCAAAGCCAACATACGACTTGCTTTTTCTAACCAGGGACAGTAGGTAGGGAAAGAGGTCACCCTTAACTTACAATGGAGATTCTCAGTCATTCGGGTGCAAGCAACTGGACTTTCTGGTTTGTTTGTTTTTTTAAGACGTTTTGCTTCTCAGCCAAGAAGCTTCTTCGACTCTCACTGCATCCTCAGGGTCATCTGAGTGGTGCAAATGGGTGTGGAGCCTTCTTGGAACTGCCGAAAGGATACAGATAAACCTCCAAGTGGCCTCAACAACTCTCACAAAGAACGCAAATGACCAGCTGTCTGCAAGGAGTATAAATCCTTCCCTTCCACAGAATAGAGTAGAGTAGAGTAGAGTAGAGTAGAGTAGAGTAGAGTAGAGTAGAATAGAATAGAATAGAATAGAATAGAATAGAATAGAATAGAATAGAATAGAATAGAAGAG
>WNWU01000076.1:1537296-1554430 GCA_012654045.1 Ptyas mucosa
GACTGAACTGTCCAGAAATGTTATTACTTAATTCAGTTATGAATAGTATTGTTGTTAGTTGCGAAGTCATGTCCGATTCATCGCGACCCCAATGGACAACGTTCCTCCAGGCCTTCCTGTCCTCCACCATCCTCCGGAGTCCATTTAAGCTCACGCCGACTGCTTCAGGGACTCCATCCAGCCACCTCGTTCTCTGCCGTCCCCTTCTTCTTTTGCCCTCAATCGTTCCCAGCATGAGGCTCTTCTCCAGGGAGTCCTTCCTTCTCATCAGGTGGCCCAAGTCTTTGAGTTTCCTCTTCAGGATCTGGCCTTCTAAAGAGCAGTCAGGGTTGATCTCCTCTAGGACTGACCGGTTGGATCACCTTGCAGTCCAAGGGTCGTGTTTCATGCAAATACTGAAATAGGCTTATTAATCTAGAATCTGCCAGTGTTACGTGACTGAACTGTCCAGAAATGTTATTACTTAATTCAGTTATGAATAGTGTTGTTGTTAGTTGCGAAGTCGTGTCCGATTCATCGCGACCCCAATGGACAACGTTCTTCCAGGCCTTCCTGTCCTCTACCATCCTCTGGAGTCCATTTAAGCTCACGCCGACTGCTTCAGTGACTCCATCCAGCCACCTCATTCTCTGCCGTCCCCTTCTTCTTTTGCCTTCGATCGTTCCCAGCATTAGGCTCTTCTCCAGGGAGTCCTTCCTTCTCATTAGGTGGCCAAAGTATTTTGAGTTTCCTCTTCAGGATCTGGCCTTCTAAAGAGCAGTCAGGGTTGATCTCCTCTAGGACCGACCGGTTGGATCACCTTGCAGTCCAAGAGTTGTGTTTCATGCAAATACTGAAATAGGCTTATTAATCTAGAATCTGCCAGTGTTACGTGACTGAACTGTCCAGAAATGTTATTACTTAATTCAGTTATGAAGAGTAGAAGACCTTACTTATATTTGTTAAAAAAAAAGAATGATGATTGTCTCCATTCCAAATGTGGCACGTTGTTAAGTGTTTGGTCTAGGAACAGAAGGGGGTCAACTCGCCATGGCCAAAGTGTGGTACATAAAATTACCTGCCACAATGTCCTACCTGTCAACGACTACTTCAGCTTCAACCACGACAATACACGAGCAAATAATAGATACAAACTCAAGGTAAACCGTTCCAAACTTGATTGCAGAAAATATGACTTCAGCAACAGAGTGGTCGATGCCTGGAATGCACTACCTGACTCTGTAGTTTCTTCCCCAAACCCCCAAAACTTTAACCTTAGACTGTCTACTGTTGACCTCACCCCATTCCTAAGAGGTCTGTAAGGGGCGTGCATTAGTGCACCAGCGTGCCTACTGTCCCTGTCCTAATATTCTTTTTTACTCTTACTCTTTTCATGTATTCAAATTATATTTATACTTTTACCTGTTACCTTATATGCGATAAATACATACATACATACATACATACATACATACATACATAAATACATACATCAAGGACTCCTCATTTCAATCCTGAGCTACAAATATTCTCCTTTATTGGTAGATAGCTGTGAAGCTTGGAAAAATCAGATGGACTTTTATTAGTCAAAGATCAGCATAAGGAGGGTGGGAGATACAAGGAATTTAAAAACCTATACTGCCCATAAAAGAGAAGAAGCTCAAACTATAGGACTGATAAGGAGTTACTGAAGAGCCTTGGTGGCGCAGCAGACTAAAGTGCTGTTAACTAGCACCAGCTGCCTGCAATTACTGCAAGTTCGAATCTCACCAGGCTCAAGGTTGACTCAGCCTTCCATCCTTTCGAGGTAGGTAAAATGAGGACCCGGATTGTGGGGGCAATAAGCTGACTTTGTATAAAAAAGAACACCGCTTAGGGGGGGCCAAAAGCCCTACTAAGCAGGTATATACAAAAGTATGAAGGCTATTGCTTAACGCACTGAGTCTCCGGAGAAGGGCGGCATATAAATCGAACCAATAAATAAATAAATAAATAAATAAATAAATAAATAAATAAATAAATAAATAAATACTGTGAAGTTCTCACCGTTTAAAAATGTCATGATTTTAATCTGCTCTTCCAGTCCACACTTTGTCACACAATACAGTAGCTACTTTGCAATCAATTCCCAGCTGGGAGAGCTCTATTTAGTGAGCTGTGTGCTGCCATTGAAGAAGGGTAATGTTATTCGGATATAAAAAATGATATTTTAAGAATACCAGAGAACTGGGATTTACATTTCAGACCGTGGGGACTTGTTTTTCAAGTGTGTCTTTACAACGGTAGAAAATTACTGAGATAATATCCTTAATTCCTGCACAGGGATATAAGGTTCCTGTGAAAACTTCTCCCCCAGGGATTACTTTTTAAAGGCTATCTTAAGAGAATATCTTAGCCCTTTTAATACAGGATAATGGAAGGGACTAGAATGGCTAGATAAACATTCAACGTTTGTCTTTGGCCTCTCAAATGAAGCTTCAAAGCTCTTTCATAATTGCTCTTGGATTGAAGACAGGTTTGTGTTTGTGGTGTTGTTGTTGTTTAACCAAATAAGTGTTTGTGTAGATCCAAAAGGAGTGTTTGGTCCGAGCCAAACCATCAAACTCTAGTTGAAAAAACAAATAGTGTTTTGTTGTAGAACATTTCCTGATTTTTGAACGAGCAGATTTTTTATTCCAGCTGTTTCCTAGGTAGGAGCAGAGGTGGGTTTCAGCAGGTTCTGACCAGTTCTGGAGAACCGGTAGCGGAAATTTTGAGTAGTTCGGAGAACCGGTAGTAAAAATTCTGACTGGCCCCACCCCCATCTATTCTCTGCCTCCTGAGTCCCAGTTGATTAGGAGGAAATGGGGATTTTGCAGTAACCTTCCTCTGGAGTGGGAAAGGAATGGAGATTTTACAGTATCCTTCCCCTGCCATGCCCACCAAGCCATGCCATGCCCACCAAGCCATGCCCACAGAACCGGTAGTAAAAAAAATTGAAACCTATCACTGAGGAGGAGACTTAAATCTAGAAATCTTGGACCATTTTACTCATTATTTTTGCATATTGCATGTCTCCAGGGGAACTTGGTGTTTGGAGCTGCCTTAGTAGACAATGCTTTTGAACAGAATAGAATAGAATTTTTTATTGGCCAAGTGTGATTGGACACACAAGGAATTTGTCTTTGGTGCATACAGTTTATCAGTATACATAAAAGATACGTTCATCAAGAATCGTAAGGTACAACACTTAATGATAGTCATAGGGTACAAATAAGCAATCAGGAAACAATATCAATATAAATTGTAAGGATACAAGCAGTAAAGTTACAGTCATACAGTCATAAGTGGAAGGAGATGGGTGATCGGAACGATGAGAAGATTAATGGCAGTGCAGACTTAGTAACTAGTTTGACAGTGTTGAGGGAATTATTCGATTAGCAGAGTGATGGCGTTTGGGAAAAAACTGTTCTTGTGTCTAGTTGTTCTGGTGTGCAGTGTTCTATAGCGTTGTTGTGAGGGTAGGAGTTGAAACAATTTATGTCCAGGATGCGAGGGGTCTGTAGATATTTTCACAGCCCTCTTTGTGACTCGTGCAGTATACAGGTCCTCAACGGAAGGCAGGTTGGTAGCCATTGATTTTTCTGCCGTTCTAATGATCCTCTGAAGTCTGTGTCTGTCTCATTGGGTGGATTTTTAAAGATCTAGATATGTTCTAGATCTAAAGTTCTAGATATGTTCTCCTGCAAGTTGGTGGACTTCGTAGCGGTAGACTCTGAACCCCATGAATGGTAGCTAACATGGCCTCAAAACCCCACCAATCTAGAAAATGTCAAGTTGGATTTATTAAAGCCATCACAATAGGAAGCTCCTGGAAGCACGAAGCCGAGAACACCAGCCTGAAGATGACGAATGAGACTTCGTCGAAACGTCGCCAAGACACTTCCAATTTTACGCGGGAGAAAACCCGAATAACCAAAGACCTACATACAAACACCCGCGAAAACCTCAGAAAACATATATATATATATATATACATATTTTTTTTCTAATGAAAGCATAAAAATAAGACATTTTGGTTACATTTGGAGTTGCTCTTCTACCCTCTCTTTTCCCTCTTTTCACAACAAACCTTCTTCTCCGTCTTCTTTCTTTCCCCTCCTTCCCTCCTCTCCTCTTCTACTTTCTTCCTCCTCCTCTCCTCTCCTCCCCACTTCCCCTTCCTCTCCCCCACTCCTCCCCTCTTTTCCCGCTTTCTCACCTTCTCTCCTGCTCTTGTCCCCTATCCTTTCTTCCTCTCCTTCCCCCTTCTTCCATTCCTTCCCCTTTATTATTTTTCTAAATGACTCAAAGTAGTGAACATATCTCATATTCCTTCCTCCTCCTATTTTCTCTACAACAACAATCTTGTGAGGTGAGTTGGGTTGAGAAAAGGGACTGGGATAAGGTCCCCTGGCTTGCTTTCATGCCTAAGGTGGGGCTAGAACTCATGATCTCCCAATTTTTAGACTGGTGCCTGAACCACTTGACCAAACTGTCTCTTGGCTGGGTTCATACAGTTCACTCAAACCTAACTTAAGCTTAACAAAATGCAAATGCAATTTGTAGTGTTTACAAAGTATGCAGTGTCCAGGCTTTTAATGTACAGGTTGTCGTATAACCGCAACTGAGCCCAAAATTTCCATTGCTAAGTAAGACAGTTTGCCCCATTTTACAACCTTTCTTGCCACAGTTGTTAAGTGAATCGCTGCAGTTGTAAAATTAGTAAGACGGTTGTTAAGTGAATCTGGCTTCCCGGTTCACTTTGCTTGTCAGAAGGTGTCATGGCCCCCTCGGAGCCTGAGTCTGTAGAGGAGGACGAGCCGGAGCTGGGGCTGATGGAGGTCAAGGGTGTGGCCTCGTTGGCTCCGGAGGAACGCGGGGACGAGCAAGACAAGGTCCTTCGGGCCTGGGATGGCCTGCCAGCAGGGAAGAACAGGGGTAGGATGATCGAGAGAGGGGGGAAGAGAGGGCAGGCAGTGAAGATGAGGGGTAATGGAGCTCAGGTAACAAACAAGGACCGCCCCCTCCTGATCCCCGAGCAAGGAGAGTGGAGAGGAGGCGGGAACAACGCAGGCCGACATGATGACTCGGAAGGAGAGTTCCCCGCCCCTCTTCACAAGGAACACCTGGGGATTGAGACTTAAGGAGACACTGTAGGAAGGAGCGTTTGGAACAAACGCTGAATTCGTGGAGTTTTGTGTGCCGTTGCCAACATCTGGAGTTCGCTGGACTTCTTGCCCTATTGCTGGCTTGTTCCTTTGCTTCATTGGGCTTCTTGCCTTGAAGCCGTCGTGCGAACAGCGTTTTGCTGGACTACTTGCAGCCAGAGGCGTGTGTGTGAGCGCTTTGCTCTGGAACTTGTCATAAATATGGGAGCATTTGGGGGAAAGCTGGAGCAATAAAGGGGAGTTTATTGAAGAAAGAACACCGCTTGGGAGGGGCGGGGGGGGGGGGCGAAAGCCCTACTAAGCAGGTATATACAAAAGTATGAAGGCTATTGCTTAATGCATTGTAAGCCGCCCTGAGTCTCCGGAGAAGGGCGGCATATAAATCAAACCAAGGAAGGAAGGAAGGAGGGAAGGAGGGAAAGAAGGAAAGAAGGAAAGAAGGAAAGAAGGAAGGAAAGAAAGAAGGAAAGAAAGAAGGAAAGACAAATAGGCTGAAAAACAGCTTCTATCCCAGAGCAGTAACCATATTGAATTCTACAGCAATATCGGGTTTTCAATTTCAGTTATGTAGAATGTAAAAGATGTATGTTTGTGTTTTTATTTTTATAGTTATAATGTACACTGAAGACGGCATTTAATTTCGTTGCACCACGTGCAATGACAATAAACTAAACTATCAACTATAACTACAGACATCTCCCAGTTTACTCCCCTCTAGTAGAATATGTTAGTGAAATGAGGGAAGCCAACCCACAAACTTGCTGAACTCCATCCATATGGTTTCCAACTTGCTTGGCAGTTCTTTTGACACACACAACGCTGGAAAACCGAGTTAGCAGACAGAGGCAAAAAAGAAAAAAAAAAAACCTCTGCAATTTCCAACATCAACAAATAACGATTACAATGTTTTTTGCATGTGGGCAGAGAATGTGAAGAGGGGACCGCAAAAGAAAGCCAACAGAGCATGGCAAAGGAAGTACGGAGGGAGCAAACGCCACAATTTCTGCCCACACGTTGGAAAATGTGATCTTTTTCCAAAGTTATGGGAAGAAACGAATTCCAATCCACGATTGTCTGGGGGTTTTACTCCTAGCAAAAATTCCTGCAGATTCTAAAATCTTATCTATCAATTCTTCCACATTTGGAGTTCTTTCCCGTTTCCAATTTTTTGCACACACTATTCGTGCGGCTGTTAAGATGTGTAGCATCAAATGTTTTTTGGAATATGGTCTTGTGAAGATTCCTAACAAAAATGTTTCTGGTTTCTTTTCTATTTGTTGGTCTGTTATTTGTTCTATCCATTTCTTGATGTTCGCCCAAATTTTTTTTAGAATGTGCTGAAATGGACAGATTAACAAAAGAAATTAAAGAAAAAGAAGAAAGAGATTATTATAGAATATGGAACAGATGGTATAAATGGCTTAAGACTAGAAATAAAGAATAAAGATTATTAGGAGAGAAGAGTATGACTATAAAATATATATATAACAAATGTATGGAGTGAAATAAAAATGTATATAACAAGGATGTAGAAATGTATAATATTAAAAATATAAGTAAAATATATAGATTTGTGCAGGGGGGAAGGAAAAAAAGGACAGGGGTAGGGGAAGAGAGGAATGAAAGAGAAGAGCTGAGGTGGCGCAGTGGTTAGAGTGCTGTACTACAGCTACTTCAGCTGACTGCTAGTTCAGCAGGTCAGCGGATCAAATCTCACCGTCTCAAGGTTGACTCAGCCTTCCATGCTTCCGAGGTGGGTAAAATGAGGACCCAGATTGCTGGGGGCAATATGCTATTTAGTATACTGTCTTTGGTGTAAGCCGCCCAGAGTCCTCGGAGAGTGGGCGGCATAGAAATACGAATAATAAAATAAATAAATAAAATAAAATGAAGACATGGGGGGAAAAGACAAAATAATAGAAGGAAGACCATGATGAAACAATGCTTAAAAATGATAAGATAATATATATGTTGTATGTTATGTGAATGTCATATATGTGTTATAATAAAAATTATAAATTAAACAAAAATTCCTGTAGAAAACAAGTATCTCAATTCGGGGGGGAGGGCACTGTTTGTCAACAGCAGCAAATACTAAAGTGAGGTCTAAGAGAAGGCGTGTTCAATCTGTGGTCAATGGGCCACATGTGGCCCTGGGACAGCTAGTAATACACAAGGTTGTAAACGTTTTAAGATCATGATGTGCATTTATATACATTATACCAGGGGTGAATCCAGTTTAGAAGTGCACGCGCCCGGGCAGTGATCACTACCGGATCGCTGAACTACAGGAAAAAAATCGCTACCGGATCGGGCAATCCGGTCTGATCCAGGAGCATTTCACCCCTGCATTATACCCAGTGGTGGGATTCAAATAATTTAACAACCGGTTCTCTGCACTAATGACCAGCTGGGTATGCTTGTCTGAGTGGTCATGTAACTGGGTGGGCGTGGCCAACTCAACATCACCTCGCCTCGCCCAGCCTCTCCTCACCACACCTGGCCATGCCTCACCCCTCCCCTCCCAGCCACTCCTTGTCACGCCCAGCTACTGACCCTGCTGCCCCTCCGGACAAGCGGCCAGGTGGCCGGGTGAGCGGCTGGACAGCGAGGCAAGGTGTGGCTGGGAGGGAAAAATCGAGATGGGCCCAGGCATGGGGAGGCACGCTATTCAGCCAGTTCGCCGAACTGCACAAAAAGTTAGCTACCAGTTCTACCGAACCTGTGCGAACTGGCTGAATCCCACCACTGATTATACCAGTGTTTCTCAAACTTGGCAATTTGAAGATAGGTGGCGGTATAATCAGTGGTGGGATTCAGCTCCCAGGATACTACAACCATCATAAATAGGAGCCAGTTGCCAAGCATCCGAATTTTGATGACTTGACCATGGGAATACTGCAATGGTCATAAGTCGTTTTTTTTTCCAGTGCTGTTTAACTTTGGTGACTAAACAAATGGTTGTAAATCAAGGATTAACGGTCTAACGTATCTAAACCAGTGGTGGGTTTCAAATTTTTTTTTACTACCGGTTCTGTGGGTGTGGCTTGGTGGGAGTGGCATGGCTTGGTGGGCGTGGCTTGGTGGTGGGCATGGCTTGGTGGTGGGCGTGGCAGGGGACGGATACTGTAAAATCTCCATTCCCTCCCCAATCCAGAGGAAGGATATTGTAAAATCACCATTCCCTCCCCATTCCAGGGGAAAGTTACCGCAAAATCCCCATTTCCTCCCGAAACTGGGAGCTGGGACTCGGGAGGCAGAGAATAGATGGGGGCGGGGCCAGCCAGAATTTTTACTACCGGTTCTCTGAACTACTCAAAATTTCCGCTACCGGTTCTCCAGAACTGGTCAGAACCTGCTGAAACCCACCTCTGATCTAAACGCACATAAAAGTTTACAATCTTGTGTATTACTAGCAGTCCAGGGCTGTATGAGGCCCATGTCCAGTTGCGTCTTAAAACAGCACCTTTGAGACACCCGTAACCCGGATGACTGAGAATCACCCCAGACGTTTATTCAAGCGTGTGTTGAATGCAGGAACTTAAATGGACTGAATCCATACAGCAGGATTAGCCATAATCCATAGGTTGTGGATCATAGTGTCTCGATTCACAATAGCCGGTTAAACCAAGCTACTTTGCAGTTTAGCATGGTGTTCCTTAAGCTTGGCAACTTTAAGACATGTGTGGATTTCGACTTTCAGAACTCCCCAGCCAGCGATGCTGGCTGGAGAAATTCTGAGAGTTGAAGTCCATGCATCTTTAAATTGCCAAGAAAGATGAGAAACATTGATTTAGCATATTGTAAGAACTTGGACTTTTTGTTTCGCAGCTCCTACGGCTCTTGAGAATTGGTCTTTCTTTTTTTCCAGTTTTATTTCTTATACACATAATATAAAATGTACATTTTCTTATACATCATTAATCCTACATATACATGTTTTCCTGAAAGAAAGCATTAAAATAAAGGATTTTAATTACTTTCGGAGTTGCTCTTCTACCTTTTCTTCCCTCATTTCGCAACAAACCACCTTCTTCTTCTCTTTCCCCTCCCTCCCTCCTCTCCTCTCTTCCTTTTTCCTTCCTCCTCTCCTATCTCATCCTACTTCCCCTTCCTTTCCCCCACTCCTCTCTTCTTTTCCCCCTTCTCACCTTCTCTCCAACTCCTGTCCCCTACCCTTCCTACCTCTCCTTTTTCCTTTCTTCCATTCCTCTCCCTCCCTCCCTCCCCCCCTCTCCTCTTCCTACCCCCTACTTGTTCTGCCCCAGCTCTGGATTCCCAAGGATTGTGACACACACCAACGGTCCTTATCAAAGTTATAACGTACCAAGAATAAACAAAGTCCGGCAAAGGTTGGCAACCAGCCCAGAAAACAAGATACAATAAGACACTCACTCTCCAAAATGCTCTGTAATAATTACACATTGTTTCCAGCAATAAATTACTAACTGTGTGTGACTTAAATAGGCTAAGGGAGTGGCCAACTATCCTCAAACCTTACTTCGAGGAGATCTCCTCCCTCCTGAGTAGCCACTCCTGCCTTTTGGCAGCCCTGCATGCTCGAGCATTGAGGAGATGATTCTCCACTTCGCTCTTTCCACTTGAAGGAGCCTCTGGAGGTTCTGAAGGCCCAGATTGAGTCTCTGCCTCTGGCACCGCATCCTCTTTAGCCTCCTCGCTGTCCAACGCGAGCACCGTCTGCGCAGGCTGCTGGCGCAACCCCACACCAGCCTCCTCGCCGTCGGGATCAGTCACGATCCGCGCAGGCCGCTGGCGGGCCACAACACTACTCCTCTCTCCTTTCTATCTTCTTTGCTGTGGAATATTCTCCTTGTTTGGTATCCAAGAATTGGTCTTATTGGAGTCAGAAGGAGAGATGTTAAAAGACAGGTTTTATGAATGGGGAAAATAACCAAGAATTGATTCTGAATAAACAGGTCAACCTGATCATCATTACAATCCAGTTGGATGAGACTGGGACACCGGATCTTTCCCAGCTCCGAACGCCGGGTTGCCTCTTCCATTTCACTCAGCCAGGCAATCAGGAAGACGAGACTAAATCCTGGCCTCTTAAATTCGTACACCCAAGGGTGCATTTTGCACAAGCAACACATTGAAATGTGCATCTCCGCAACCTTCCTCCTGCCAGAATTGTGTTGGTTTTTTTTTTTTCAGAAAAAGTCTTGCTGGCAGATAAGTAAGGGATTTGTTGTTCAGGCTCTGTTAATTTCTATTTGGCCGGGCCATGTCTGGAACGGTGCAGGCTCGTGGTCCAAGCTTTGAAGCTTTCGGCTTAGGCTGCTGATACAGAGGAGAAGAAAACGTTTGAAGTTTTGCTGGGACAGAAAACATTTCATTACGGTGCCCGCTAATGATCAGTTTAGTTTTGCAGATTTGAATTCTTGAGTGTGATTCCGTTCCAGGAAAACTTAAAAAAAGAAAAAAACGCAGTAGGTGGGTGGACGAAGCTTTGGATGTCGCTTTTAAAGGGTTGCTCGATGCAATGTGTTCTTTTTTTCCCTTTTAATTGAGAACAGTTTTGCCCTTGTTTATACTTAAAAGAGTTGCTGATTATAATTAGGGATTTGGATTTTTTTTTTTTAAGGCTAGCGGGTTCCCTAAGATTATCCTCGAATCTCGTCTATTGACTTCATCTCCAAAGTAGCGACTTTCAGATATATTTGTAGAAGAACGTAGGATAACAGGGGTGGAAGGGACTTTGGAGGTCTTCTAGTCCAACCCCTGGCTCAAGCAGGAGAGTTTATATCATTCTGGACAAATCCAACCTCTTCTTGAAAGCCTCCAGTGATGGAGCACCCACAACTTCTGGAAGTTGTGATTAATTGTTCTCGCTATCAGGAAATGTCTCCTTATTTCTAGGGTGGATCTCTCTTTGATGATCTTCCACGCTGCCCTCTTCTTGTCCTGCCCTCAGGTGCTTTGGAGGACAGGCAAATCTTCTCTTCTCTGGGACAGCTCCTCCAGTACTGGAAGACAGCTATCATGTCGCCCTCTCTTCTTTAAGCTAGACTTATCTAGTTCCCTCAATCGTTCATCGTACAGTTTTTGTTGTGACCTAGGCTTCCTGAGCCATCAAAACACACGAGTAGTCCCAAAAACCTCTTTTATTGCAACAGCTGTGAATTACGTTCATTCACAGCTGAGTCCCAATTAGTTGCCAAAAGTCCTTCGGGAGAAGTCCTTCGGGATAATCACCAATCTTTATCTCCCGTGACACTCTGCCAAAGACCTACTTGGCAAAGCCACACGGAGCCCAGAATCAAACAGAGATGCCGACTGGGAACTGAATTAACAACGTTGCTTTCCTGCAAAGGGCCCACGTGCCTTTGCTCCTCTTTTAAGCCTTATGGGAGGGGCCAATCATTTCCAGGCCTTACTCCCGAGTTGTCCCTTTTGTTTTAACTGTTCATGCCTTCTGGCAGCTCTGTGCATGTGTGCACCAGGAACAGGCTCCTCCTGTTCCTCTGCCTCTCTGCTGTCCGACTCTGGAGGCTCCGGAGTCCGCGCATCATTCCCAGATGGCCCTGGCCCCATCTCTGCCTCCGACACAGAGCCCTCATCCGGGCCTTCCCCAGACTCCAGGACTGGCCCATGTTCCTCCCCAGCCTCCTCACTGTCCGACTGCTCAGGCTGCTGGCAGACCACAACAGTTTTAGCCTCCAGACATTTTGATCGTCTTTGTTGCTCTTCCCTGCACTCTTCCTAGGATCTCAACATCTTTTTTGTCTCGTGGTAACCAGAACTGAACATGATATTCCAAGCATGGTCTCACCAGCGCAGCATAAAGCGGTACTATCACTTCTCATGACCTTGAAATGATCCCACCACAGCTCCCTAAATTGGGTGGGAAGTTGGACTAGATCAGGGGGTCTCCAACCTTGGCAACTTTAAAGCTTGTGGACCTCGATTCCCAGAATTCCTCAGCCAGCTTTGCGATCCCGTTGCAAACCGATAGTAAAGGTAAGTAGAACCCACCCCTAGTTCACTCCATGGGAAGACATTGTAAGGCCGTAATTCATGCTAATGGTTACCCAACTAAGGATTAACTGACCCGGGGATCATTTTTGTATATCTCGTTTTTCCATGATGATCGTTTTTGTATATCTTGTTTTTTCTACGTGTTTCACTTTTCTTCTTTATACTGTAACCGCTATTATAATAGCAAATCCTTCATAAAAGTTATTGCATGACATTCTTGATTATTTATTTATTTATTAGTTCGATTTATATGCCGCCCTTCTCCGGAGACTCAGGGCGGCTTATAACGCGTTAAGTAATAGCCTTCATACTTTTGTATATACCTGCTTAGTAGGGCTTTTGGCCCACCCTAAGCGGTGTTCTTTTTTATACAAAGTCAGCTTATTGCCCCCACAATCCGGGTCCTCATTTTACCTATCTCGAAAGGATGGAAGGCTGAGTCAACCTTGAGCCTGGTGAGATTTCAACTCGCAGTAATTGCAGGCAGCTGGCAGCTAAGTGCTACTTTAACAGCACTTTAGCCCGCTGCACCACCAAGGCTCTTTTAAATTATCTTTCCATTGATATATAATTTTATGGTACTACTCCCCCCCCCAAAAAAGTGGTGTTATTAGCTAGTTTTAGAAAATACACATTTCCCAAAAGGTTTCCACAATTTTGGCCACTATTGTAGCTACCCATGTTTGAGGATGACTCCATGAAGGTGTTTGTGATCCTGAGACAGAGCTTACACGCCAGAATGAGAACCCGTTTCATCAAGGTAGGTTTTCTAGGAGCCTGGGGAGGGCGAAAACAGCCTTCCCCACCTCCCCAGAGGCCCTCCGGAGGCCGAAAAGCTGTTTCCCAACTTCCGGTAGGCCCAGAAGGCCCAAAAATCAGCTGGCCAGCACGCACATGCACGCCGGAGCTGAGCTTGCGTGCCCACCGATATGGCTCTGCATGCCACCTGTGGCACGCGTGCCATAGGTTTGCCATCACGTTACTATATCAACAGTGCTATATAATACAGTGTGAACAAACCACTAAATAACGATGGGTCCAGCTGAGCTTTAAATCCTTTGCAGACTAAGCACAGAACTTAAAATATACTGATGAAATAGGGGTAGACTTGAAAAAATATTTTTAGATATTAGCTGCGTTCGCAAGACAGCTTGCCTATGGTTAAGAATGGTAGTTTACTTAACTTTCTAGGATTTTTTTTTTTAAATTTGATTTATATGCCGCCCTTCTCTGGAAACTCAGGGCGGCTTACAATGCGCTAAGCAATAGCCTTCATACTTTTGTATATTTATACAAAGTCAGCTTATTGCCCCCACAAACCGGATCCTCAATTTACCTACCTTAGAAAGGATGGAAGGCTGAGTCAACCTTGAACCTTGGTGAGATTCGAACCTGCAATAATTGCAGGCAGCTGGTGTTAATAACAGGGTGCTTTAGACCACTGTACTAGGATTTAGATTTAAACACTGTACTAGGATTGTTGGGAGATGCATCATAATTTGTTCACGCAGACTGGATTGGCCTGACAGCAAAGTTAAAAATGTCTTCGGTTTTATTTCTGGTTGAGCACTGTGCAAAACCAGCCATTTTGATGTCCGCTTGCATCAGTAACATTTTGCAATTGGGTTTCAAAATTGGAGCGTATTTTACATTTGCATCGCAGCTGTTTCGGGCAGAAAAGTGGCCCAGCTGAACTCCTAAGAGCCAAGTAAAATCAAGCCAGATGTTTCTAATAAAGAGCCCAAATGAAGTTGTTTGAGAGAAAGCAGAACATTTGCAAAAAAATAAAAAGTCACACCGGCAATCTCGATAATGTACAAGTGCATGAAAATTGTCTTAAGTACACCAATGCAATGGGCATCATCCACAAGCTGAGCCTATGAGCTACAAAGTATTTTAATAATCTTGTCTCGTTTTGGACCGGATATCCCTCCCTTGATTTCTACCAGTGACACGTTGCAAATCTTTACATCAAGTAAAAAAAAAATAAAATAAATAAATAGCACCTTTTTCCATTTTTTTAAAGAATTGGCTGCTGGGCTTCTGCTGCCCCCTGGTGGAATTTATAGGAACAGCAGCTGAAACTGCTTTCTGAACTTTCTGCAATCATTAGAGTCTGTTATAAATCAATAAACAAGGCAGAGCCGCCGATGCATGGAGTTCGATTAATTAAGTTGCTTTACAAATTCGTCTGTGTGTGCGTGCGTGCGGGCCTGTGTGTGGTATTTTGTTTTCCTGACATTCTGGCACTGTTGTTTGTTTTTATACATCATTGGCATCCTTCAGTCTCAAGAGGCTATGGTATCGTGCTCTGGAAAGAGGTCCTAAAACAGCATCTGGTGTGACTAAAAAGGCCAATTTGGGAGTGGCAATCCCTTCCACACTGAGGGCAGAGACATTCTGTCCCCTGGCCAGCCTCCAGATTCCGCTGGTTCCGGGACTGCCTCTTTGCCGTCGGCCTGCCGAACAAGGGTCTCTTCGAATTGGAGAAGCCATGTTGCGTCTTTAGCCTCCAAGCTGAACGATCGGAGGTCAAGGTTTCCCAGTTGTTAATGTCCATTCCCAGGGCCTTTGGGTCCCTCTTGCGGATATCCTTATATTGCAGCTATGCAGCTAATTTAACAACCGGTTCTCTGCCCTAATGACCAGCTGGGTAGGCGTGGCTCGGTGGTTATGTGACCGTGTGGGCGTGCCCAACTCAATGTCATTCACGTCGATGGACGCTTTGCCTTAGCAGTTACAATGTAATAAGGGTTGACCAGAGAGGCAGTTTCTGTAAGCAGGGCAATAAAGATTAAGCTAGAAACACCACCAGAATGTTTCCTTCCTGCCTTCCTTACAGGATTAGCCCTGTAAAGTGGAAAACAAAACAAAATAAGATTTCTTTTAACAACTGGTTCTCCCGAATAGGTGCGAACTGGCTGAATCCCACCACTGCAGCTGTGGTCTCCCTCTGAGGCGCTTTCCCTGCACTGATTCTCCATCCAGGAGATCTTTCGGAATCCGACCATCAGCCATTCTCACGACATGCCCCAACCAGCGTAGACATCGCTGTTTCAATAGTGTATACATGCTAGAAATTCCAGCATGTTCCAAGACTGCGTTATTTGGAACTTTGTCCTGCCAGGTGATGCCAAGAATTCGCATATTTATACATACACACACAAAATGTGTTTACTCTTCTTTTTCATTGGAATCGTAGGAATGTGACATCCAAGCCCAGCAAGAAGCCTGGTGGCTAAACTTAGTGGGATGACATGTAGCGCAGTCCAAAACATCTGGAATAGACTAGCTTGAAAAAGACAAGTTTCTAATCTTCTGAAGCCTTCCTTCCATAGATGAGTCCACCTATATTGTTTAAGAGCTCTGGAGGATGTTTTTGCAGAGAAAAATTAGTGTACTAAAGTGTACCTAGCGGTTAAGGCATTGGGTTTTGTCAACCAAGAAGGTTGGCAGTTCGAGACTCAAGTACCGCACGACGGGATGAGTTCTCGTTCTTGCTCCAGCTCCTGTCAACCTAGCAGTTCAAAAGCATTATCATCATCTTCTTTATTATTTATTATTATTATTTTTATTAGTCATATTTCTATGCCGCCCACTCTCCGAGGACTCTGGGCATCTTACACCAAAGACAGTATACTAAATAGCATATTGCCCCCAACAATCTGGGTCCTCATTTTACCCAACCTTGAGCCGGTGAGATTTGATCCGCTGATCTGCTGAGCTAGCAATCAGCTGAAGTAGCTGCAGTACAGCACTCTAACCACTGCGCCACCTCGGCTCTTCTTTTAATGACCCCATAATCCCTTGCGGGGTGGAGTCTGGGCAATTGAGTGGAGCTGAGTGTTTACTGGCCGGATGCCCTTCCTGTCGCCAATGCGGAGTTTCCCCCCCCCCCAGCAGATATATAGTCTTCATTGTGCCTAGAGAGAGAAATATCTGCCTCTACCTAGGATCGAACTCACAACCTCCTGATTGTGAGGCGAGAGATCCACCTCTAGGCCACCGCACCATTCCATTAGCAGTTCAAAAGCCTGTAAGTAGATAAATAGGTACCACTTCAATGGGAAGGTAACATCATTCCTACGTGCCTCGGTATATTGTTACGCTAGCCAGATGTTCACGGAAGCCTCTTCAAACAACACAGGCTTCCTCGATTAGGAAATAGAGATGAGCACCACTCCGTGATATGACTGGACAGGGGAATCCTTACCATTGTTGAGCATCCACGAAGCCATCTTCTTCATGGCTGCATCCCTGCGAGGGCAGGTAGAAGCTAAGTTGAACCCCACGGAAGTCCCAAAGGTGCTTTTTTCAGGAAGCAATTGGACTGTCTGGTTTTTTCTTTTGAAGAGGTTTCGCTTCTCATCCAAGAAGCTTTTTCAGCTCTGACTGGATGGTGGGGAATGGAAGGATTTATATCCCTTGCAGACAACGGGTCCTTTGCATCCTTTTAGAGGGTCCTTGAAGCACTTGGAGGTTTATCTGTGTCCTCAGGGTCACCTGAGTGGTGCTCCAATGACCAGCTGTCTGCAAGGAGTATAAATCCTTCCGTTCCCCACCATCCAGTCAGAGCTGAAAAAGCTTCTTGGATGAGAAGCGAAATGTCTTCGAAAGAAAAAAACAAGAAAGGCCAGTTGCCTCTTGAAAAAAGCACCTTTGGGACAACCTGGATGACTGAGAATCTCTACAGAGCCTTTAACCCCACTGAAGGATCTCTGCAGGATTGAGTGCATCCGCAAACGTTTCTGATGGGCAGCCTTTTAACGACAGGGAATGGAAAGTTTGCTTCTCCGTTTGGATGAGCTTTGTTGTTGTTGTAAAATGTGCACTTAACAGTTGGGTTCTCCAGGCTTCAGATCAGTACCAAAGCATTGATCGGGGGTGGAAGTTTCTAGACTAGTGTTTTTCAACCTTGGAAGCTTGAAGATGGGTGGACTTCAACTCCCAGAATCCCCCAGCCAGCG
>WNWU01000076.1:1560465-1573116 GCA_012654045.1 Ptyas mucosa
GGAGGGAATAGAGATTTTGCAGTATCCTTCCCCTGGAGTGGGGAGGGAAAGGGGACTTTGCAGTATCCTTCCCCCGCCACGCCCACCAAGCAAAAGAAATCTGGCTTCCCCCACTGATTTCGCTGGTCAGAAAGCAGGTGAGAAGATCACAAATGGTGATGCCATGACCCCGGGACAATGCAACCATCATAAATACATGCCAGTTGCCAAGCACCCGGATTTTGGTCACGTGATCATGGGGATGCTGCAATGGACATGTGAAAAATCATCACTTTCACGGTCACTAAACGAATGTTCTATTATAGAATGCAACACAGCGGCATTTGCTTGCTCTCCAGACCAAAAGGCATTCGAGTAGATAGAAAGGGATGTAGGTTCTCCCCACCCACGGATCTTCCGGCAGGTTTTTGTTTTAGGGGGTCCAAACGTAAAACTCACCTCTCCCACAGGAGGCTTGACTGACATTTCAGGAACTGATAATTTGTCTTTTGGAGGCAATATAAATTCTTCATTCTTCAAAGCAGAGGGAAAGAAGAAACGACGTCAACCAAACTCTATGGACTGCTATTCCAGAATCAGAACCAACTGACTGAACTATTCCATATTCCAAATTCCCACATTCTTACGATTAAGGAGGATATCAACTTTCCTCTGCTATCAGAAAGAGCTTGGCTGTAGCGTGGTACCAATAGCACTGATTTGGGTAATGAAACGTCTTCAAAGACAAAAGAGGGCAGCAAGGATCTCTCAGAGCTTGGCTATTTGTTTCTATTACAATCTGGATTTAGAATAGAATAGAATAACAGAGTTGGAAGGGACCTTGGAGGTCTTCTAGTCTAACTTCCTGCTCAGGCAGGAAACCCTACACCACTTCAGACAAATGGTTATCCAACATCTTCTTAAAAATTTCCAGTGTTGGAGCATTCACAACTTCTGGAGGCAAGTTGTTCCATTGATTAATTGTTCTCACTGTCAGGAAATTTCTCCTTAGTTCTAAGTTGCTTCTCTCCTTGGTTAGTTTCCACCCGTTGCTTCTTGTTCTACCCTCAGGTGCTTTGAAGAATAGTTTGACTCCCTCTTCTTTGTGGCAACCCCTGAGATATCGGAACACTGCTATCATGTCTCCCCTAGTCCTTCTTTTCATTAAACTAGACATACCCAGTTCCTGCAACCTTTCTTCATATGTTTTAGCCTCCAGTCCCCTGATCATCTTTGTTGCTCTTCTCTGCACTCTTTCTAGTGTCTCAACATCTTTTTTACATTGTGGCGATCAAAAGTGGATGCAGTGTTCCAAGTGTGGCCTTACCAAGGCCTTATAAAGTGGTATCAACAGTTCACGTGATCTTGATTCTATCCCTCTGTTTATGCAGCCCAGAACTGTGTTGGCTTTTTTGGCAGCTGCTGCACACGGCTGGCTCATATCTAAATGGTTGTCCACTTAGGACTCCAAGATCCCTCTCACAGTTACTACTATTGAGTATTTGGTAGAAGAATTATGGGGTGCGAGCTCATTCTTGATGGACCACCTTCTTCCATAGCAGACACATAGAGATAAACTATATTTATACGCCCTGCAAAAAAGACAAAAGCTAAGGAGGAAACCAAAAGACGAGAACACATCCCCTATATCTACCAACCCCTAGATAAGCAGGGGATAACACCAGACAAACAAACAAGCGGAAAACAATACCTTAAGGAAACTACGAAGGAGGGAAACTATCAAGCAGAAAACAATACCATAATCGAAGTGGAATGTAGTCTGGATTCCCTGGAGGGAGGGCAAAGAGTCAATGAAAGCATGGAAAGTAGGGTTGGGAAAAAGAGGGTTAAGAAGGCTGCTCCCTAACTGTTCCCAGAGTCTATCTGTAGTGATGTAAATAGTTTGTTTTAGTTTGGCAAGATTTCCGTCTATAGGTGAGGAACAGCAAAGAAACTGATCAGAAGCAACGTGACGTGTCTTTCTTGGCTCTTAGGCCCTGACAATCAAGGAACTACTAGGAAAAAAAAATCACACTCCCACCAACACTGGCAGGGTAAGCTATTATAATTAGGGAACAAACATCGCATTCTCTAGCACTGATGATGCTATCTAGATGGGTAATGAAATGTTTCCAAGCTAACAACCAAGCTCAGAGAACACCAAGGACTTCAAAATAGGCACGGCTGGAAAACATACACCTCAAATCTCACCTTCCTTTCCTGCACGTTGGGGGCAGAATCCAACAAGGTCTCCTGTTCTTCTTCTTCTTCATCATCATCATCGTCCATTTCGGCATCCTCACTCTTCAGAGGCTAAAGAACAAATGAAATGCCTGGGTTAGGACAAACCTAGATGACACAAAAACACAATATAACTGTCAGCCTGGTTTGGCTCTGCAACCCAACAAGACAGACAGAGACTTCAGAGGATAATTCGAACTGCAGAAAAAAACAATGGCTACCAACCTGCCTTCCATTGAGGACCTGTATACTGCAGGAGTCAAAAAGAGGGCTGGGAAAATATTTACAGACCCCTCGCATCCTGGACATAAATTGTTTTAATTTCTACCCTCAAAACGCTGCTACAGAGCACTGCACACCAGAACAACTAGAGACAAGGACAGTTTTTTCCCAAATGCCATCACTCTGCTAAACAAATAAATTTATCTACCACTTTACAGTGCTTTACAGCCCTCTCTAAGCAGTTTACAGAGTCAGCCTCTTGCCCCCAACAATCTGGGTCCTCATTTTACCCACCTCGGAAGGATGGAAGGCTGAGTCAATCTTGAATTGGTCAGAATCGAACTCCTTGCAGTGGGCAGAGTCAGCCTGCAATACTGCATTCTAACCACCGCGCCACCACGGCTCCTCCAAGGCCAAGCAAGGAGAAGCTGCTAATAACCCTTCCTTCCTAATCTTGCTCTCCCATCAGGAAAACAGACCCAGTTTGTTTGACAGTCACGGCTACAAAACCTGCTCACCTTAGTTGTGTTCACCACCATCGGTTTGGGACTCACATCTGTCAGGTACAAGGCACGGGAAAGCAGCAGCAAAGAAGGAGGGACTTTTTCTTTGAGGTTCAAATCCAGCCACTGTACAGCAGAGACGGGGAGAAAGATCGTTCAGAACAATTTTCCGGGAAATTAAAAACTTTCGCCAAGTCTGAAACTTCCACAGGTGAGGATTGCAAAGGAAAAAAAAAAACCCATTTTGCTCTAGCGAGAACCTTCCTTTATATTTTGCACCAATTTGGCGCTCTGACCCACCCTGTGAGGCCAGAAAATTCCTGACACACTGACATTGGAGAGCAGATTATGGTTTGTTCTCATGGTCCTTCCCAAAGGTGCTTTGGGAAAAAACAATCGAGGTCAATGGAGTCTTTCCCAGATTGAAATTGGCGGGACGTAAGTTGCAAGGGGTATGTAAGGGGATGTGGTGGCTCAGTGGCTAAGACGCTGAGCTCATCAATCAGAAGGTCAGCAGTTCAGCGGTTCTAATCCCTAGTGCCGCATAATAGACTGAGCTCCCATATACATCTAATATATGTATATATAATATATATACATACACTGAGCGGTGGCTCAGTGGCTAAGACGCTGAGCTTGTCAATCAGAAGGTCAGCAGTTCAGCGGTTCAAATCCCTAGTGCTGTGTAACGGGGTGAGCTCCCGTTACTTGTCCCAGCTTCTGCCAACCTAGCAGTTCGAAAGCACGTAAAAAATGCAAGTAGAAAAATAGGGACCACCTTTGGTGGGAAGGTAACAGCGTTCCGTGCGCCTTTGGCGTTGAGTCATGCTGGCCCCATGACCACGGAGACGTCTTCAGACAGCACTGGCTCTTCAGTTTTGAAATGGAGATGAACACCGCTCCCTAGAGTCGGGAACCACTAGCACATATGTGCAAGGGGAACCTTTACCTTTACCTTTAAGTTGCAAGGAGGCGCGATGGCTCAGTGGTTACAAGACGCTGAGCTTGCCAACTGCAAAGCTGACAGCTCGGGTTCGAGACCCAAGTGCTATGCAATGGGGTGAGCTCCCATCACTTGCCTCAGCTCCTGCCCACTTAGACATTCGAAAGCATGCAAGTAGATAAATAGGTACCACTTCGGTGGGAAAATAAGAGAGTTCTGTGCATCTGGGTGTATAGTCATGCTGGCTACATGGCCACGGAAATGCCTTCAGATAACAATGGCTCCCTAGGATTCGGAAATGAGTACCACCCCCTAGACACGGATACGACTGGACAGGGAAAACTTTTACCTTTACCTTTTAGGTTGCAAGAACTCCAACCATAAAGTATGCTATAGGAGTTAAAGCCCCATAGTAAGCCACACACACTTGCTGAAAGATTGAACTGGTTGCATGTGTGATGGGACCATTTGTTGTTGTTAGTTGCGAAGTTGTGTCCGACCCATCGCGACCCCATGGACAACGTTCCTCCAGGCCTTCCTGTCCACTACCATCCTCTGGAGTCTATTTAAGCTCACGCCGACTGCTTCAGTGACTCCATCCAGCCACCTCGTTCTCTGCCGTCCCTTTCTTTTTTTGCACTCCATCTTTCCCAGATATGGTGAGACCATATCTGACTCTAAAGCTGCTGACCGCCAGGCCTGTGCTGCACTCTTGAGATTTAACGGCTCGGAAAGGGAAGTGAGCTTCCTGCAGCCCAGCACTCCATCCTAAGGAGCTGCATTCAGAACTGCTGAGAAGCCGCTAATGATGCCTACTTAAGCGGTCCCTCATTCCTATCTGCCCCATTTGTGTCCTTAGCTCAGCTGGAACAACTGCTTACGTCTGTAAAATTAAAATTGGAATACTTTCGAATCTCGTTCTGAACCAATCGGTCGACACACACACACTAAAAAAATCTAGCCTCAAAATTAGACCGGCCATCTCTTACAGCAACCTTTTCCAATGGAATGTTCTTCAGAATCAGTGAACATCTCCCGTTTTTGCAGATGTTGGTTTTGGAATAAGAAGTGATTGGCTATCGGTGAGGCAACAGAGGTCGGTAGAGACGGTGTTAAAATACCCCCATATGGGCCTTTTGCAAAAAAAACCCCAACTTTTTTTAAAGGTTGCCCTGACCCAAACAGATGCTCGGAGGGAGACTATCATATGTGTTGTGACCTCGGCTTCCTGAGTCATCAAAATACACGAGTAGTCCCAAAAACCTCTTTTACTGCAACAGCTGTGAATTACGTTCATTTACAGCCGAGTCCCAATTAGTTGCAAAAAATCCTTCGGGATAAACAACCAACCTTTATCTCCCTTGACACCCTACCAAAGACCTACTTGGCAAAGCCCCACGGAGTCCAGAATCAAACAGAGATGCCGACTGGGAACAGAATTAACAACGTTGCTTTCCTTTCATGCCTTTGTTCCTCTTTTAAGCCTTATTTATTTTTATTTATTTATTTTTGGATTTTTATACCGCCCTTCTCCCTGGGGACTCAGGGCGGTGTACAGCCAAGTAAAAAGCACACAGTATAAATATTAAGAACAATTTAAAAAGAATTACCTCGATTTGCCCAAATTTAAAAAGAACACCCCAATTTAGAATCATTTAAAAGGCTTTGCTTAGGCCAGCCCGGCTTGTTGGAAAAGAAACGTTTTAAGGGCGCGGCGGAAGGCACGGAGGTCATGGATTCTCCTTATCTCTGGGGGCAACTGATTCCAGAGGGTAGGAGCCCCCACAGAGAAGGCCTTCCCCCTGGGGGTCACCAGCCTGCATTGCTTGGCGGATGGCACCCCGAGGAGGCCCTCTCTGTGGGAGCGCACGGGTCGATGGGAGGTCATCGGTGGCAGAAGGCGGTCTCGAAGATAACTAGGTCCTATGCCATGGAGCACTTTAAAGGTGGTGACCAACACCTTGAAGCGCACCCGGAAGACCACTTATGGGAGGGGCCAATCATCTCCAGGCCTTACTCCCAAGTTGTCCCTTTTGTTTTAACTGTTCTTGCCTTCTGACAGCTCTGCGCATGCGTGCACTAGGAACAGGCTCCTCCTCTTCCTTTCCCTCTCTGATGTCTGACTCTGGAGGCTCCGGAGTCTGTGCATAACTCCCAGATGGCTCCCATCTCTGCCTCCAATGCAGAGCCCTCGTCCGGGCCTTCCCCAGATTCCAGGATTGGCCCATGTTCCCCCCCAGCCTCCTCACTGTCCAACTCTGTGGCCAGCTCCGCAGGCTGCTGGCGGACCACAACGACAAGTGTCTTGTGGTTTCCATCCATTCAGGACAATGAAGCAATTCCTCTGACTCAATTCCCTTCCCTCCCTCATCCCTAACTTACCTGGTTCAGTTGTTCTTTCAGCTGGTCCTCCGTAAGGCCCAGTGACCTCATTCCTCTTGCTCTGCATGCACTCTGGAGCTCAGACACGCTCAAGCCATTCACTCCTTCCTTGGCTATCATCTACAGGCAAGAAAGAGCAAAAATCAGCATCATATGGTTATGAGCCACGGTGGCGCTGTGGTTAGAGTGCAGTACTGCAGGCTACTTCTGCTGACTGCCTGCAATTTGGCAGTTCGAATCTCACCAGGCTCAAGGTTGACTTAGCCTTCCAAGGTTGGTAAAATGAGGACCCAGACTGTTGGGAGCAATATGCTGACTCTGTAAACTGCTTAGAGAAGGCTGTAAAAGCACTATGAAGCCATATATAAGCCTAAGCTTGCTTGTTTTCCTTCCTTCCTTCCTTCCTTCTTTCCTCCCTCCCTCCCTCCCGTCATCCCTTTTTTTTTTAAAATTTAAATTCTTATTTATATGCCGCCCTTCTCCGGAGACTCAGGGCAGCTTACAATGCGTTAAGCAATAGCCTTCATACTTTTGTATATTTTATACAAAGTCAGCTTATTGCCCCCACAAACCGGGTCCTCATGTTACCCACCTTAGAAAGGATGGAAGGCTGAGTCAACCTTGAGCCTGGTGAGATTCGAACTTACAGTAATTGCAGGCAGCTGGATGTTAAATGCTGCCTTGTAGGAGGCATTAGCCTCCTACGCCACTCAGGCTATTCCTACGCCACTCCGGCTTCTTATTCCCTTTCTCATTCTTCTTTCTGGTGGCACAGTGGTTAGAATGCAGTATTGCAGGCTAACTCTGCCCACTGCCAGCAGTTCGATCCTGACCGACTCAAGGTTGACTCAGCCTTCCATCCTTCCAAGGTCAGTAAAATGAGGACCAGATTGTTGGGGGCAAGAGGCTGACTCTGTAAACCGCTTAGAGAGGGCTGTAAAGCACCGTGAAGCGGTATATAAGTCTAAGTGTTATTGCTATTGCTATCATGTAGATCATTTAACAAAATCAAGGATCCCATCTCATTCAGGCTACTGCTATTTTAAAAGGGATCTAAATAAACCTGCTCTTGCCAATAACATGCAAAATTTAGCCAACATCATTTTCTTGGCCAGCTTGCCCAGAATTTAAAGATAGCTTTCTTTTGAACAACAAAGATTTTAAATTGCAAAACATAAGCTTTGCTTCATTAAATCTGCACATTTGCAGTCACACTCAGAAGACACATATGTTGATATTTTGGTCCTGTACATGTTGTAAGCAATCCACTGGTTAAAAGGCAGATGACAGATTAACAATATCCTGCTTGGTTATGAGCCTAGTTTCAATCATCTCAAGATAAGCACATCAAATAGATTAATGAAAACTTATAAACTGCATTTATGGTCATAGATGACAAGGGAGGAAACACAATCAAAATTCACTGGCTGACTCAGCCTAACAATACTAAATCAATCTCAGAGAATCCTTAGACAGGCTAATTAATTAGCTTAAAAGCCTTTATTTTCCCTCTTGCGATATCTGCCTTGATATTAAACTGCTTTTTTCTACCTTATTTCTTTATATCATTTGTTAAGCAAATTTCCTAGTTAGTACTTTTCATGATTCCCCTTGTTGCAATTATCGTATTTTTCGGAGTATAGGATGCCCCTTCCCCCCACCCCAAAAGAGGCTGAAAATTTGGGTGCGTCTTATACTCCGAACATAGCTTTTTCCCTCTGACTCTCAGCTGTGCTTTAGAAGCTTTTTTTCAGCCCTAACGAGGCACTAGCGAGTGAAGCCCGTGCTTGCCTGCTTTTCTGCTTGCTTCTCTCTCCAACAATCAGCTGTGCTTTAGAACTTTTAGCCCTAACGAGGTGCTAGCGAGTGAAGTCCGTGCTTTACCTGTTTTTCTCACTGCTTCTCCCTCCGACTCTCAGCTGTGCTTTAGAAGCTTTTTTCAGCCCTAACAAGGCGCTAGCGAGTGAAGCCCGTGCTTTACCTGTTTTTCTCACTGCTTCTCCCGACTCTCAGCTGTGCTTTAGAAGCTTTTTTTCAGCCCTAACAAGGCGCTAGCGAGTGAAGCCCGTGCTTTGCCTGCTTTTCTCACTGCTTCTCCCTCCGACTCTCAGCTGTGCTCTAGCTTTTTTTCAGCCCTAATGAGGTGCTAGCGAGTGAAGTCCGTGCTTTGCCTGCTTTTCTCACTGCTTCTCCCTCCGACTCTCAGCTGTGCTTTAGAAGCTTTTTTCAGCCCTAACGAGGCGCTAGCGAGTGAAACCCGTGCTTTGCCTGCTTTTCTCATTGTTTTCTTTCTGACAATCAGCTGTGTTTTAGAAGCTTTTTTTCCAGCTCTAATGAGGCGCTAACTCAGATAAGCAAATCTTCACACTAATAAACGAACTAATTGTTTCCTGCAAACACCACTCCCCTTTTCCTCCTATTTATTCCCTATGGGAGGGGCCATTCAGAGTCCCCTTGTGGCTTTATTCCCGAGTCAACCCGTTCCTTAATTGTTCCCTTCTCCTGACAGCTCTGTGTATGCGCACACCGGGAACAACTCCAGCTGTTCCTTCTGCCCCACTTATCTCCGACTCCGAAGGTAGCTGATTAACTGTCGGCGGCCCTGGCCCCATCTCTGCCTCCAACGCAGAGCACTCATTAGAGCCTTCCCCAGACTCCAGGATTGGCTTATGTTCCTCCCCAACCTCTTCACTGTCCGAGACTGCCGCCAGCTGCTGGCGGGCCACAACACCACTGTTATCGTGGGTTAACACGAGGAAAGATCCTTAAACTCGCTGAGAACAGTTGCAAGCGCATTCAATAACTAGATTGAAGGAGTGATTTTTTTCCAAGCTCTTGGCGAAAGGTGGCATGCATCTCCTTACCTCGTCGTCAGCCTTAATGGATCTGAGCTTCATCAAAAGCTGGAAGCGGAGGAGGTTGTTGGTGCCAATGGGCTGTAACTCCAGCAGTTTGCAAAGGATGACCAGCTGGGACCGCTCCAAGTGTTCCAGCGTCAGCTCATCCTCAAACAGTTTGGAAAACTGCACAATTTCCTGGGTGCTGGGTTGTTGGCCGCTATGTCGAACCTACACACAACAATAAATGAGGACTCCAGAATTGCTAGCTTTCTTTATAATAATAGGTAAAGGTTCTCCTTGCACATATGTGCTAGTCATTCCTGACTCTAGGGGGCGGTGCTCATCTCCATTTCAAAGCCGAAGAACCAGCGCTCTCCAAAGACGTCTCCGTGGTCATGTGGCCGGCATGACTCAATGCCAAAGGCGCACAGAAAGCTGTTACCTTTCCACCAAAGGTGGTCCCTATTTTTCTACTTGCATTTTTTACGTGCTTTTGAACTGCTAGGTTGGCAGAAGCTGGGACAAGTAAACGGGAGCTCACCCCGTTACGCGGCATGAGGGATTCGAACCACTGAACTGCCAACCTTCCGATCGACAAGCTCAGCATCTTAGCCACTGAGCCACCGCATCCTTTTTGTATAATAATAAGGCCGCCCAAATTAAAGACTTTTTCCCTCACAGGCAGAAAAGTTTGGTACAAACACTTTACCTCAAGACAGTGAGCAAAACCTGCCTTGTCTGCCACTGATTTTAATGATACCTATTTAATATTTCATATTTTTCCTCTTTTAATTCTTTATATTGTTTTTCAACATTTTGCATTTTCCTGGTTTTATTAAAGTTATAGAAAATCTAAGGTTGTTGGCAGCAAGAAATATATTTTCATTATTTGGCTCTATTGTTATTTGTTATCCTTGTTCAGAAAACTGGACAAGGGGGACATCTTAAGCGAAAATGCAGGGTTTCTAAGAAATGCATTCAATTAAAATTATTATAAGCCCCTCACAGTGGTATGAAATTACAGAAGACAAACTTACAATAATAGGTCTAACATCAAACTGAGAATTAAAACCACATAATTCTTTCCTTCCGATATAAACTTATAGATTGTCCCACAGGTTTTGTTCAAAAGGCAACTGGACTTTTTGGGTTTTTTTTTTTTTCCCTTTGAAAATGTTCTTCAGAACTGAAGAAGCTTCTTGGATAAGAAGCAAAACATTTTCAAAGAAAAAAAGCAAGAAAATCCATCTGTCTTTTTGAACAAATGTCTATGGAGATTCTCAGTCGTCCAGGTCATGGCAATCCCAAAGGTGCTTATTCAAAAGGCATCTGGTTTTTCTTTGAAGACGTTTCTTTGAAGAGGCTGAAGAAGCGTCTTGGATGAGAAGCGAAATGTCTTCAAAGAAAAACCAGAAAGTCCAGTTGCCTCTTGAAAAAGCATCTTTGGGACAACCGTGGCCTGGATGACCAAGACTCTCCATAGACATGAAATCGATATGTTGATTGAGTCTGTATCACCCTTAAGAGGATTATTTCTTTTTTTAAAAGTTTTTTTTCATTTTTATTTCTTATAAACATACATAAATGTACAATCTCTTAGCCATTATTAATCATACATATTATCTTTTGACTTTCATATTAGTTCATTCTTCATCCTAAAAATTTAAAGTATACTCGGGATTGCTCTTCTACCATTCCATATCTCCCTTATTTCACAACAACCCTTCCTCTCCTTCTCCCCTCTTTCCCTTCTTCTATCCTTTTCCACTTTCTTTTTTCCTCCCCTCCTTCCCCTTCTTTTCCCCCACTCCTCCCCTCTTCCTCCCTTTCTAATCCACTCTCCTACTCTTATTTCTCCTCCCTTTCTTCCTCTCCTTTTCCCTTCCTTCTATCCCTCTCTCCTTTCCTCTCCTCTCCCCTTTTCTTCCTCTCTCTCCCTCTACTCTTCTCTCCATTCCCTCTCCATTCTTGTGTTTATTTTCAATTCATTTTCAAGCAACCCTAATTTTCTATTTACTGTACATACATTTTCCTTTCAATTTCTTTTCTATTTTGCTGGTTACGCATATGCCATCATTAACGTACATTTGTATAGTAACACTTTTTCCATTTTCCCTTAAGAGGATTATTTCTGATGCTTCCATTTTGCTTTATACAATCCAGGGGTGTGCAAGCTTGGAAACTTTAAGACAGAGGTGAAATCCAGCAGGTTCTGACAGGTTCTGGAGAACCGGTGGCGGAAATTTTGAGCAGTTCGGAGAACCGGCAAATACCACCTCTGGCTGGCCCCAGAGTGGGGAAGAGAATGGGGATTTTGCAATATCCTTCACCCGGAGTGGGGTGGGAATGGAGATTTTGCAATATCTTTCCCCTGGAGTGGGGAGGGAATGGGAATTTTGCAGCATCCTTCCCCTGGAATGGGATGGGAATGGAGATTTTGCAGTATCCTTCCCCTGGAGTGGGAGGGAATGGAGATTTTGCAATATCCTTCCCCCAGGAGTGGGGAGGGAATGGGGATTTTGCAGCATCCTTCCCCTGGAGTGGGACGGAATGGAGATTTTGCAGTATCCTTCCCCCTGGAGTGGGGGGGAATGGGGAGTTTGCAGTATCCTTCCCCCTGGAGTGGGACGGAATGGAGATTTTGCAGTATCCTTCCCCTGGAGTGGGGGAAATGGGGATTTTGCAGTATCCTTCCCCTGCCACACCCACCAAGCCACACCACACCCACCAAGCTACGCCCACAGAACCGGTAGTAAAAAAAATTGGATTTCACCACTCCATTGAGACCCATGGACTTCATGTTGGCTGGGGAGTTCTGGGAGTTGAAGTCCAAAAAGACTTCCAAGATTGCACAGTCTTGATTTTAAACAATTCCATTTTATGGGAGATGCCTGAAGCTTATCAGCAATTTTTAAATGAAGCAATGAAGCTCCGGGACTCCGGCTTTTCTATTCACCGAAGGGACGCTTACCTTCTGAACGTAGGAAGAAAACAGCTGGGTAGCTGCCCCTGTGCTGGCTTTGTTTCTTCTTGCGAGCTCTGCAATCGTCTCCTGTAAGAATTTGGCTAGCTCCAACTTCGCACTCAGTTTCTTCCTCTGCTTTTCTTCCTTGGTGCAAAGAATAATGAGAAAGGTAAGGAATGATCTCACAGAGCAACGAGCTGCTTGCCATTCTTGGCAAAAAGTAAAGCTTCGTTTTCTTTTCATTGCACCACTTGCTGGGAATGAAATATATATATATATATATATATATATATATATATATATATATATATGTATGTATGTATATATATGTATATATTTATTTATTCTAAAGAGAGAGAGAAAAAAGTATCGAAAAAGATAAAAGGAAGAGCCGAAGAGCCAACAATGTTTTTTTAAAAAAATATATACTGCTATCTATTCTGCACTTCAACAGGGATGCGGTGGCTCAGTGGCTAAGACACTGAACTTGTCGATCGAAAGCTCAGCAGTTCGAATCCCTGGTGTCGCATAACGGGGTGAGCTCCCGTGACTTGTCCCGGCTTCTGCCAACCTAGC
>WNWU01000076.1:1573126-1599381 GCA_012654045.1 Ptyas mucosa
CAAGTAGAAAAATAGGGACCACCTTTGGTGGGAAGGGAACAGCGTTCCGTGCGCCTTTGGCGTTGAGTCATGCCGGCCACGTGACCACGGAGACGTCTTCAGACAGCACTGGCTCTTCGGCTTTGAAACGGAGATGAGCACCACCCCCTAGAGTCGGGAACGACTAGCACATATGTGCGAAGGGAACCTTTACCTTTACCTATTCTGCACTTCAAACCCAACCACAGACTCAAACAGTTCAGCTTCAGCTTCAAGGCAACCCCCCCCCCCCCCATGCTTTACAGACGTTTAAAATTCTTCTTTGCAAGAGTACAAGTAGTCCTCAACTTGCAACCAAAATTGAGGCCAACATTTCCGTTGGTAAGCAAGGCAGCTGTTCAGGGAGTTCTGCCCCCATTTGACAACCTTTCTTGCCAGTTGCCAAGTGAATCACTGCAGTTGTGAAGTTGTTAAGCGAAATCGGGCTTCTCCGTTGACTTGGCTTGTCAGAAGTTTGCAAAACGGGATCACGGGACCCCCTGGAGACACTGCAACCGTCTTAAGTACATGCCAGTTGCCAAGTGTCCCAATTTTGATTACGTGATTACGTCATCTTCTGCCAGAGTTTTTAAGTGTGAAAAATGGCCGTAAGTCACTTTTTCCAGTGCTGTTGTAACTTTGAATGGTCACTAAAGGTGTTCTCCCTTAAAAAGCAGGAGGCAGGAATTACTGCCATAACCTCTTTTCTTTACACGACTGTGAATTACGTTCATTCACAGTCAGCAAGCTGTGTCCAAACGGTTTTTCAAAGGAATACTTCTCGATCGTTGTACATTCTAATTCCAAACTAACTCTGGGATTTTAGAATAGAATAGGAATTAAGAGAACAGAAAGGAGAATTCTTTATTGGCCAAGCGTGATTGGACACACGAGGAATTTGTCTCCGGTGCATAAGCTCTCAGTGTACGTACAAACAACACTTGTATGTTATACATACAAACAACACTTACGCAAGCGGTAAGTCATAGAGCATAAATCGTAAGATGCAATCCTAGAATACAAGAGAATGATCTGGAAGGGACCTTGGAGGTCTTCTAGTCCAGCCTCCTGATCAAGCAGGAGAACTATACTATTTCAGACAAGTGGCTGTCCAGTCTCTTCTTAAAAACCTCCAGTGATGGAGAGCCCACGACTTCTGGAGGCAAAACTGTTCCACTGGTTAATTGTCATCACTTGTTAGGAAGTTTATCCTTAATTCCAGATTGCTTCTCTCTTTGGTTAGTTTCCATCCATTGTTTCTTGTCCTGCCCTCTGGTGCTTTGGAGAATAATTTGACACCCCTCCCTCTTCTTTGTGGCAGCCCCTCATAAATCATAAACAAGTGATAAATCATAAGATACCAACAGGAGAAGGTAGTAGGAAAGATGAGAAAAGAGAAGAATATCTCATGCAAATCTTTACAAATGGCAGAGCAAGATAATTCCACTACCGTATTTTTCGGAGTATAAGACGCACCCTTTTCCCCACAAAAAAGAAGATGAAAATCTGGGTGCATCTTATACTCCGAATGTAGCCCTGCCCAGCTTCTCAAACGGAGGTTTCAGAGGCTGAAAAAAAAAGCATCAGAAATGAAGCTTCAGAAAAGAAGCCCCCAAACAGAGCTTCAGAGGCTTTTTTCCTGAAGCTCAGTTTCGGAGGCTTTCAGAGGCAAGAAAAAAAGTTTTTTCTGAAACGGAGTTTCAGAAGTTTCAGAGGCAGGAAAAAAAAGTAAAAACAAAAAAAGCAAGACACAGAGCTCACAACCAAGGAACCTGTTGCTAAAATTCACCTCTGGGAACAGCTGATTGGGGGTATTCCGGGAGGCCGATCCACCCAGCTTTTTTCTTATTTTCCTCCCCAAAAACTAAGGTGCGTTTTATATTCCGGTGTGCCTTATACTCCGTAAAATACGGTATATGCTACTCTCTTGACCACGCTAGCCCAGAATGCCTATTTTGTTAATCCTTTTGTTTCACCCTTCCTCCCTGCTGCATTATTATGTGCCTTGTATCCCCTCTGTCTGAGCAGGAGAAAAATTTCATCAAAATTATTCAAGAGCTTTGTATCTCGGTGAGGGTTTGAACAGAGGTCATCCTAGGTTCTTGTCCTCCTCCACTTTTTGCGGAGATTAATTTTTCTAGACAGGTAGATTTATATCAGCAAAGAACCCCTGAGATATAGGCGTCATGTCACAGTTCGACACGAAGATTGAGCTTTGTTCAAAATTGGAAAAAACTGACCTTTTTCGATTCCGTTTCAAAGGTTGAAGGCAACATCTCGGGAAAGAGTTTAAGAAATACAGGTAACAGGAATTCCATGAAAGGTACTATGATGAACACCAAGAAAGGAACCAAGCGAAAAAGATCTGCTGATGTTCTCATCAGCTGCAGAAAAAGAGACACAAGCCAAAACATGACGCTGTTCATACATTGCCTTAAGGCACGGTTAATCGTAAACGTGTTTCCATAAGCCACGATACTGGAATCATGTAACGTCACTCAAACCAAAACCGAGTAAACCAAACAATGGCTTATAACCCTCCCTTGAATCTCTCTCCTTTCCACTCAAAAGACCAGGGAGAAGCTTTGCTCCAAGCAAGCACTTTGTCAAATTAATTTCAGGGTGCCAACATTTCATCTGCAGAAATGCTGGGCCTGCATCCCTGCTTGCTTTAAGAAATAAGTCAAAACGATTTTATTCAACAACTGTTCTGTGCTTTGTAAGAGAAGGTGGGTTCAGAGTTCAGGTCTGACTGTTATGTGCAATCAAACGTTTGAGTGAAGGCAAATTATAAGTGTGTCCCAGGATAATGTTGCAGGATCCAATTTGGGTCCGTTATGGGCACCAGAGGTTTAATCTTCCGAGCTTTTGGACTCGTGCTGGAGCCCATCCTCGGGGAACTTCTCTCTAACAGACTGTTTTGGGTTATTCTATATAGAGGGACACGGCGGCTCGGTGGCTAAGACACTGAGCTTGTCGATCGAAAGGTCGGCAGTTCAGCGTTTCAAATCCCTAGTGCCACGTAACGGGGTGAGCTCCCGTTCCTTGTCCCAGCTTCTGCCAACCTAGCAGTTCAAAAGCACGTAAAAAATGCAAGTAGAAAAATAGGGACCACCTTTGGTGGGAAGGGAACAGCGTTCCATGCGCCTTTGGTGTTAAATCATGCCGGCCACATGACCATGGAGACGTCTTCGGAAAGTGCTGGCTCTTCGGCTTTGAAACGGAGATGAGCACCGCCCCTTAGAGTTGGGAATGACTAGCACATATGTGCAAGGGGAACCTTTACCTTTACCTTATGCATAGTACCATATTTTTCGGAGTATAAGACGCACCCTTTTCCCCACTAAAAGGGGGTGAAAATTTAGGTGCGTCTTATACACCGAATGTAGCCCCGCCCACCCACTGGCCCCCACCCTTTGGCCTCTGCCTCGCAGCAGTTGCCTCCTTGCAAGCAAACAGCAAGAAAAAACAGCTCCTTTCAGCTTCAGCACAGGCTAATTAGCACATGTTGATTGGATCAGCCTCCTAATTCTCAGCTGATTTGCTCTCAGCTGTTTTGCGCAGAGCTCTGCTGCTTGCTGCAAAGAGGTAAATTGCTGGAGCAGATTTCTTTCCCCTTGTGCTAATCAAACTATGCTGAAAACAAAAATGAAAGTAAAGCGGGCCGTTTGCAAAATTGCTCAGAGGCAGAGGGAGATTTCTTTTCCTTCTTTTCCTCACCAAAAAAGGTAGGTGCGTCTTATACTCCGAAACATATGGTATTTATGTGGTGTCTGGTTGTGGGTAGCTTTTTATTTTCTGATAGGGGTGTTGATGGCCGTCTTTTAATTTGCTGGTTGTTGTTTGCTGCCAAGTCCTCAGCTCCTAAGTCCTCAGCTCCTAAGTACCTCATAAGCTGGTGGTAAATCAACTCTGCTGTTGACTGACATCACATAACTACATGCAACCAGGCATATCATCAATATTGTGCATAGAATAGCCCAAAGGACACATTCTGGTAGAGAGATGTTCTCTGGGGGCGGGCTCCAGCATGAGTCCGAAAGCTCGAAAGACTAAATCTCTAGTCTTGATGACCGACCCAGATTAGATCTTGAAATAATTGGGATCTTACCACAGAGACAAGCACTCTCTTATACTATGCAGCAAGTCACACATGAACTTGCTGCATAGCTACTATGCAGGGCAGGAGTTATCAGCAAGTAAGGATTCCAAATTCAGAGTTGGAAGCAAATCCTGGTAGTCCTTGAGTTACGACCATAATGGAGCTTGGCAACTACGGTTGTTAAGCCATGAAAATTATAAAGCGGGATGCCATATAACTGGACCCGATTTTATGATCTTTTTCACAGCAGTCATTAAGCGAACACCTTAATACAGTCGCTAAGTGAACTCCCTGTCCTCTATGGGGTGAGTTTTGCCCGAAACCAGGCAGAAATGTCAATTTCCAGCAAAAACCATCGTAAATTGCAGTCACATGGCTATAGGCCAATGGAAAGAGTTGTAAATGTGAGCCAGTTACCAAATGCTTCAAATGTGGTTACGTGACCGACAGAGAGGGTGACATCAGAACTTCGAAACCAGCTTCACAGTAGCTTTGGGAGTGGGGAAGGTGTTTCATCATAACTTCGACCGTAATTTGAGGACTGCCTCTATGGCACCAATGAATGAGCATTCAGGTTGAGAAGCAAGCTGAAACTTTGCTCCAGAATTCCAGGGGAAATTACCTGGGAAACCGACTGCTAGGCCTGTTGCTCTAATCCAGCAGCTGCTTTGCCCTTATAGCAATAGCTCTTAAGCCTTATATACAGCTTCACAGTGCTTTACAGCCCCTCTCTAAGCAGTTTACAGAGTCAGCACATCGTCCCCTGACAATCTGGATCCTCTGAGGGGGATCGACCTCAGAGGAGTCAACCTCGAGCCTGGTGAGATTTGAACTGCCGAATTGCAGGCAGCTGGCAGGCAGGCAGCAGAAGCAGCCTGCAGTACCGCATTCTAACCACTGCGCCACCGTGGCTCTTAGGAGGGGAAATGAACAAGAATGTAGAACCAGTTGCTGATGCTCTAATCCAGCAAAGCAAGTGCTTTGCTTTTATAGCAATAGCCCTTAAGACTTATATACCGCTTCATAGTGGTATGAAGCGGTATATAAGTCAAAGCAAAATGTTTTGGCTCTTCCTTATTCAGCCAGTCGACTGGCTGAGTGATCAAGTCATCTCATTGCAGATTTGTTTTGCTTTTCTCCAGCGAATAAGAATCCGCTGCTGAATGCTGTCCATTCAAGAGGAGAAAATCAGCCAATGCTCACCCTTCGTCTCTCCCGCCTGGTGAGGATTTGGCCGTGTAACAGTCTCCAGACCATCCGGACAGCTACTTTCGTGTCGATCCAAAGCAAGTGGAATCCATTGTAATAATGTCTCAGTTCATCTACGATCCTCTGCCAGAGAGATCTCCTGACAGTCTCTGTGGCTTTGTCTGGAAGACCGGCCGGAGTAGGGTCTGTTTTTACAGTACTTGGCTCAGGGCGAGGTTTGTCCTGATGCCAAGAAGCTGACGTGCGAAACATCCGCATTGGTCTAATGAGCAAGTGAGGCCAACCGTTGCCCTGAGGTGAACTGGAGAGGAGCTGGTGGCTTTCGGAGTCCTTCAGGAATGTTCCGTTATGGTGGAAATCCAACAGTTGAGCAGCTGACGAGGAGAACAGGGAACAACAGGAGTGTACAAGCAGGCATGATGACCCTCTGGAAGAGAAAAGAGTCTAAATCAGGGGTGTCAAACTCGATTTCATGGAGGGCCGCAACAGGGTTGGGTTTGGCCTCAGGGGGCCGGGGTGGGCATGGCTAGCTTGACGTCACTAGTGTCCGGGGCGCCTGTGATGGCCCGCGGTAACTCCGCCAGGAAAAACGGGCTCTCGAGCTCCGTTTTCGGCTGGTACGGCTTCCTGCAACCCTCTGCCAGTGAGGCGTGAGGCCCTCCCGAGCTCCGTTTTTGCTGGCAGATGGTTGCAGGGAGAACCGGTAGTAAAAAAATGCTTTAGAAAGTAAAAAAAAGGTTCTGAAGATCACAGCTGTGCCACGCGATCATTGGAACTTTTTTTTTACAGCATTTTTTTACTACCAATTCACCCGAACCGGTAGTACAAAAATGCTTTAAAAAAGTAAAAAAAAAAAGGTTCTGACAATTGCACGGGACAGCTGCGATCATCAGAACTTTTTTTTTACTTTTTCAAAGCATTTTTTTATTACCGGTTCGGGCGAATTGGTAGTAAAAAATGCTTTAAAAAGTTTTTTTAAAAGTTGGCCATGCCCAACCAGTCACATGACCCCACCACCACCAAGCCACACCTACCAAGTCACACCCACAGAACCGGTAGAGAAAAAGTTTTGCATTTCACCACTGGTTTAAGGATTGCATTTCTTAACCCCCGTCATAGCTACTGTATTTGCCACGCTTGCAACTGGACACGGGTCATGATTTCTCAGCTCTGGATGACGGAGGAAATTACGGATTTTTTATATTATTCAAAACAGACAATGTAATGTAGGAGCTCTTGTGTTTTATTTAGTCCAGATCTCATTTTTTATATTTCACAAAAAGAAAAAAAAAACTACAGGGGTGAATGCTATCGGTGCGCCCAATGGTGAACAAAAACAATCCTCATATTGCTTTTTTTCTACCGTTTCCCCGAAAATAAGACCCAACAGAAAAATAAATCCTAGCGTGATTTTTCATTATGCTCGGAATATAAGCCCTACCCCAAAATAAGCCCTACTTAAGATGGATGCATTTAGTACCGTATTTCCCCCAAAATAAGACGTAACCAGAAAACGAGTGTCTTTTGGAGCAAAAATTAATATAAGACCCACTCTTATTTTCAGGGAAACACGGTATTAAGCAGAAATCAATACAACTGTTTTACACTGTCTACAGAATGTTTAACACAATGCCATGTCATTTTGACTGAAGCTAGTAATCAAATAAAAACCAATGAACTTCCTTCATGATAGAAATATTGTATTAACAACATCAGTACTGTTTTTTTGGATGACAGTCAAAGATTTAAAATATATTTCACAGCTATCAAGATTTCATTTCTTACCTGGTCCTAGCTACTGCAAGGAATATGTTACAGCTGTAGATGGCCATGCTTTGCCTGGAATCTGTTTACTTCATCTGTGGTCGGATGAAATCTAATATACCAGTAAAAAAATTTAAACGTATGCCAGTTAAATAAAGAAATGATTTTGCAATGTTTAACTACAGATAGTTATCTAGGAAGTATTAGTAAATACAACTTCTATCCATTATAAATCTTTAGTCTTACACATGGGATTAAGGTTCATTTGAGATGTATTATATAACAAAATTGTCCATTCTTTATCTCAGTCTTATTTATTTATTTATTTAATTTATATTGCCGCCTATTCACACATGGCGACTCAAGGCAGCTTACAGAATACAAAACCTCGTTTGAAACAACAAAACTAATAAAAAAGAATAAATTAATATAATAAAATCATGATAAACTCCTAGTTCTGATTCTTGAAGTTCGTGTGCCAAAAATTACATACTACTAAATATCTTATATAAATATTCAGTAATTTCTTGTAAATAACTAAGTACCCCCAAAGAAAATGAAATATGGATGTTTTGCACATAAGCCAAAAGCTGTTTAAATAATTACTCTAAGCACTTAGTTTTAATATTCTTATTACCAGCATTTTCCCTTGTCACTAGATAAGGAAGTGGACAATTGATTTTTTTTTCAGCATAGAATTCTATAAAACCTTTTCTACATTGTCAATTAAAATATCATTCAAAAGATATTAGTATGGGATGGGCAGTGTGATTCTAAGAATCCTTAAGTAAATAGACAATATTTTTTACCTTTTACTAAGACAGAATATGGTGGTTTGAGTTTTGGGTTATTAAAAAATACTTAACCAATTATGATTGATTCAACATGCTATAATTAATGGAATACAAATCTAGCTACAATACTGAAAAGTTTGGATATCCTTTCTATTAGCTCAGACCCTATAAGGGGAATTTTTTAAAAACAGAATTAGACTCATGAAGAATTGGATTCCAAGCGATGGAGTCCCCCTTACATGGATCAAGTCTTCATTAACGAAATATATAGAACTGGAATGCAAGTAAAGTAACCACTTATTTACTTAGATTTAGAACTTAGAGTAACTTTATTGTCGCTTCAAATGTACACTAATCGACATACATTAAAATGAAATTTCGTTGCATACAGTTCTCAAATATACACTACATAAACATGACAAATTAAATAAAATAAATAAATAAAAAAAAAATCATATACCCACATATATTATATGACACAGAGAAGCAACACAGTCTAGTTCGGATGTATACATGTACATGGCAAGAAAAATGAATCTTGCAAGTTTTCCAGATGGATAGCTTAGGGGACAAAGCCGTTACAAAAATATTTATTATTTATTTATTAGGAAAATAATATCAGGTGTCGGTTTGGTGTAGCAATTAGGCTAGAAACTGAGAGACTGTGAGTTTTATTCCCCACCTTAAGACACAAAGCCAGCTGGGTGATGACCTTGGGCCAGACTCTCTCCCTTAGCTCTGGGAAGAACCAGCAATGGCAAACTACTTCGGAGATCTTGCTAAAAAAAACCTACAGGAACCTGTCCAGGCAAGTTTCCAGGAGCAAACACTGCCTCAAAGGTGTAAAATAATAACAACAACAAGAAGTGTTGTTGGAACATAACACGCCAGATATCACTGTTGTCAGGGGCCAAAGCGTACCGTTTATTGATATCACTGTACCAGGAGATGCCAGTTAAAAGAAAAAGAACTGGAAAAAATCACGAAATATCGTGACTTGGCCATCAAAACTATATGGCTGTGGATGAAACATGTAACAGTGATAGTACCCATTGTCATCGGGGCAGTTGGTACCATGTCCAAGAATTTTATAAAATTCCATGCAGAAATTGCAGCTTCCTGCAATAACACCAGCGGAACTGCAAAAGGCTGTGCTACTTGGAACATCGTATATCTTAAGAAGATTCTTGGTTGAT
The DNA here is from genome assembly GCA_012654045.1 of Ptyas mucosa. NCBI lineage: Eukaryota > Metazoa > Chordata > Lepidosauria > Squamata > Colubridae > Ptyas > Ptyas mucosa. The sequence continues at coordinate 1,582,210 of WNWU01000076.1, forward strand.
ACCTAGAACGCTGGGAGCAACCCATATCAACCATTAGCACCAGTCAATGGTATTTGTGATGCATTTTTGAATGTTCAGTTGACTGAGTTTCATGTTCAATGAATAAGAGATAATAATAACAAACAACAAACAACAACAAACAATAACAACAAATAACAACAAACAACATAATTGGAGCCCCTGGAGCAATACCCAAAGGGCTACCCCGCTATTTAGAAATTCTAAATTTACCGGACTTGAACATTTTGACTCTACAAAAAATCACCTTACTTGGAACAGCTTACATCCTCCGACGATACCTTAACAGTTCCTAGGTCCTTGGTTAGGACTCGAGCTGCTGAGCTATTAACCAGCCTCAAAGGCTGTGAATCTCACTAAAGATTAACTAATGATGATGATGATGATAATCATCATCATCATTATCTTCCTACAATAACACCAGCGGAACTGCAAAAAGCTACGCTACTTGGGACATCGTACATCTTAAGAAGATACTTGATACCTAGGACGCTGGCAGCAACCCGTATCAGCCATCAGCACCAGTCAATCGTATTTGTGACACATTTTTAAATGCCCAGCTGACTGAATTTCATGCTTAATGAATAAAAGAGATCATCATCACCATCATCATCATCATCAAAACAAAACCACCTTTCATGCCCACTCTGCCTTGGCACCGAAAGTAACACCCCCCCCCCCCAAAAAAAAACACTCGGTTACCCCACTGCCAGTTGTCAAGCTCCAATTTCCCAAGAAAAACACCTACACACCCGTATTATTGTTGTTGTGGTTGTTTTTAGTTATTCTATAGTACTCATGCGCCTTCAACGGCTTCTGGGGTGGGTTCCTCCTCACCCACCCACCCAATTTCCACCTCTAGCTTGGGAATCCCCAGAACATCCCATCCCAATACTGACCCAGGATCATCCTTCAGTTTTGTTGTTGTTGATGGGATCAGCCAAGGTGGGGTGAGCTTGGAGCTAGGCAGCTTGCAGGGCTCCTATGGATTGCGACCCCCCCACTACTGTCAAATCACAGCCCCCCCTCCTCTATCTCATCCTGAGGACCCTCCCCCACCCCTCCTCTCCCCCCTCCCCCAAGGGTCTTCCCCAGTCCCCCAGGGTCCCTCTTCACCCCTGGCCAGTCTCTCCTGGGCCCTCCTCCTTCGCCCCCCCCAACAACAAATGGGCGTCCATTTTGCACCCCATATGTCTATAGGCAACCTGTGGCCAGGTGTGCCCACCAGGTACATCCATGCACCCCAGCATTTATTTAGATGCACATTGCAAATTTATTATTATTGTTGTTATTATTATTTTGGTTCCTCACCTGCTGCCCTGAGTTCGGCTTCCCCCGCCCCTCCCCCACCACCCCCGCCAACCGGGGCGGCTGCAGCTCCACCTTCTTCCGGGATAGCCGTGGGAGGATTCCCGTCAGCCCCCGCGGCTCTCCCGGAAGTGCAACCGGAAAGCCGCTCTAGCCGGCGAGGCTTTTTTTTTTCTTTCCCCCCCCCCTCCACTCTCTCTCTCTCTCTGTGATTGGGCCGCCCTTGCTTTTCGCTGGTAGCCAATAAACGCGCAGGGGCGGGGATTCGAGTTGGAGCGACAGGAGAGGGGCGGGGCGGTCGTGGAATGCTTTATTAAATGAAAGCTGAATTGATAATAGAGAAGGGGCTCTTTTGCAGGACTTTTTTTTTGGGGTGGGGGTTATATATATATATATATATATATTTTGGCTCCAAAGCAGGAGTAAAATAATAATAATAATTAAAATATGATCTCGAAGGAAGCATATGTGCACCTTTAGGAAGAAAGCATCTGTTATGCCTTAAGCTTTGAAGCCTGCACTATAGCATCAGCTAAAATGCACTAGTCTTAATTTAAGAGGCTTGGGTTGCAGGCAAGGGGAATGCCTCTCTCCTAGAATACACGCAGCTTTGAGAAGAGAATTACTTTTGCCAAGTCAAACTCTTGTTTTCACCTTCCGATTGGAGGCTGTTCTAACGACAGAGAGGTGAGTAAAGGCTTTGCAATGTTAATACTGCAGGTCCAGAGATGGGGATTCCGTTTAGGCTGAGCTCCTTAAGTCAACCCATCACGTTGAAATGAATGGAGAAGTTTCTTGTCCCTTGGGATCGTACTGAGGTTAGGGTGATGGCATCCGTTCAAACCTGTTGTGGGTGCTCATTTAAGCTGAAGGGCCACGAAGGACGCATTTTTAAAATTTTATTTGCCTTTGGCTGGCTTTTGGATAAAGGCGGTATGTTTACGCTTGTTAATGCTCAAAAGGCTTAATTTTTTTTAAAAAAAATCCTTGTATGATGTGCTTGAGAGAGAATGGCCAACTAGCAAGGAGATACAGAGGTTCAACTGTGTTTTGGAGTCATACTTTAGGGCAGAGGTCACCAAGCGGTGGTCCATGGACCACTGGTAGTACGCGAAAATTTTTTGGTGGTCTGCAGCTCACCCCGGTTGAGGAGCTGCTCCGGGATGACCAATGGCTAGTCCTGTGACTAGAGCTCTGGAATATGGGACCGGCCAGAGACCTGAGAGAGAGAGAGAGAGAGAGACGCAGGAGATAGGGTAGGGTACGGTAGGGTAGAATGGAATGGAATGGACTGGACTGGACTGGACTGGACTGGACTGGACTAGACTAGACTAGACTAGACTAGACTAGACTAGAATAGAATAGAATAGAATAGAATAGAATAGAATAGAATAGAATTCTTTATTGGCCAAGTGTGATTGGACACACAAGGAATTTGTCTTTGGTGCATATGCTCTCAGTGTAGATGAGAGAGAGAGATGAGAGACAGAGGTAGAGAGCAAGGGAGAGGGGAGAGAGAGAGAAAATGAGAGCTACAGAGAGAGAGAGATGAGAGAGAGAGAGATGAGAGAGAGAGAAAGAGAGAAAGAGATAAGAGAGACAGAGAGAGAGAGAGGGAGAGAGAGGGGGAGAGAGAGAGAAAATGAGAGCTACAGAGAGAGAGATGAGAAGAGAAAGAGAGATGAGACAGACAGACAGACAGAGAGTGGGAGAGAGAGATGAGAGAGAGAGACAGACAGACAGACAGACAAAGAGAGAGAGGGGAGAGATGAGACATCCTTGTGTTTTGTTTTCTGTGGGAAACAAGTCCAAATGGCTCTTTTGAGTGTTTAAGGTTGCAGAAACAAGCGGCCAAACTAAGTGCCTGAAGGACCCCATCCAGTCACTGGGAGTCCAGGCACTTCAGTGAGCGGCGCGCTGGATTCGTATTAGTGGTCCGCGGGATTTAAAATTATGAATTTAGTGGTCCCTGAGGTCCGAAAGGTTGGTGAGCCCTTCTTTAGGGGAACCAGAGCCAAGGTTGATAGAAGATAAAACGGAAGATTATGGAGCATCCCTATTTTATTCTTTAATTTTCTACTTACCAGCAACAGCGCCAGCACACTCAGCTTTGCCCCTCAGTATCTTTTCTTCTGCTTGGCCAATGGACAGCTCCTGGATTTTAATCCATATTGGCTTTACCAGAATGACAGAGTTGGGAAGGGACCTTGGAGGTCTTCTAATCCAACCCCACTGCTCAAGGACAAGATCCTTTTTAGCATCTCAGACGAAATTGGCTGTCCAATCTCTTCTTAAAAACCTGCAGTGCTGGAGCACCCACAACTTCTGGAGATAGAAGAATTCAGCTAACCAAATTCTGTCTGGAGCAGTTTGGTGTTGCCAGCCTAGCTAATAGGAACAGGGCAAGGAGGCCTGAGATATTTGCCAAACTTGCCCTTCCCGGACTAGAATTATTCTGGCTCACATGGTTATAAAAAGTTGGTTGTGGTTATTGCTTCTGAGAAATAGTTGTCTTTCGGTCCCCTGTGATCTGCAGAGGCAAAGTTTGCCCCAAATTACCTTCCAGAGGTTGACGAAAAAAGCTCTTTTGGAAAGCTCCTTTAATTAGCAGATTGGTGCTCCCGTTAGAGTGATTCCTTTGTATGTGGCTCGAGAGGCTTTTTTTTTTCTGGCTGTAGTTGATTTTACTAATTACCATGTGTGCTCTGAATTGTTTTTTTTATTTTATTTTATTTTTTAAGACAAACAAACATTTAATACATCAGTCATCCCTTCCCTGTGACATCTCGGTGTTATCTTTCAAAATTATTTTTCTTCTTCCATAAGTTTCTTCTATCTTTTTTTTCTTTTAATTTGATTTATATGCCACCCTTCTCTGGAGACTCAGGGCAGCTTACAATGCGTTAAGCAATAGCCTTCATACTTTTGTACATTTTATACAAAGTCAGCTTATTGCCCCCACAATCTGGGTCCTCATTTCACCTACCTGAGTCAACCTTCAGCCTGGTGGGATTTGAACTCACAGTAATTGCAGGCAGCTGATCTTAATAACAGTTAATGACACTGCTTTAGTCTGCTGAGCCACCAGAGCTCTTTTTGTGCTCTTCTTGATCTTCTTGTGCTCTGAATTGTTGTCGGTTGTGTTGCCTTGCATGCTGCTGAGAGTGTCTTCTGACTGCGGCAGTGATAAAAATGTAAGAAAGAAATAATGATATAAAGAATCCCTGTCAATCATTTCCTGAAGAAAGTGGGTGGAGACTCCCCATTCCTAAAGGGCTATTTTTGACCCAGGAATGGAGTTTTGGCCAGAATTAGAGCTCTGACTAGGTGTTGTAGGAATCGGGGTTCCCCCCCCCCTTCTGTCTTGCTCTCTTTTATTAATTTGTTTTTGCTGCAAGAGGTTAACACAATTTTGCAATTTGCCTTGAAACAATGTTTGACATTTATAGGGAAGGCAGTCTCTGGAGGGAAGTAATGTCCTTCCACTTGGTTATGCTCCCATTTGTTTGCTGTGGTACAGTGTGGGTTGCCTTGGAGATCTTAGAAAGAAATTAAAGTGTGCAGCGAGCATTCCAGCTAGGTCAGTAAAATTCCGGATTTGTTAGCAGCCCCAGATTCCAACCTACAGATTGCAACCTATAGATTCAATCAGGTATTCCACTATGCCCGTGATGGTGAACCGATGGCACACGTGCCCAAGGTGGCACACGTTCCTGAGGTGGCACGCAGAGCCATCTTTCCAGCCACGCGAGCTATCACCCAACTCACTTCCCGTCTGGACGACTGCAACGCTCCTCTACATCAGGCTCCCTTTGAAGAGCACTCTGAGGCTCCAACTGGTCCAGAATGCAGCCGCGTGGGTGGTTATGGGTGCGACTCGGCGCACCCACATAACACCCCTCCTGCGGGAGGTGCACTGGCTCCTGGTGGTCTTCCGGGTGCGATTCAAGGTGTTGGTCACCACCTTTGAAGCGCTCCATGGCTTAGGACCAGGGTATATACAAGACCGTCTTCTGCCATCAACAACTTCCCACCAGCCAGTACACTCCCACAGAGAGGGGTTCCTCAGGGTGCCGTCAGCCAAACAATGCCGACTGGCGACACCCAGGGGGAGAGCCTTCTCTGTGGGGGCACCAGCCCTCTGGAACGAGCTGCCCCTAGAGCTTCGTCTCAGCCCCGACCTGCTTACTTTTCGCCGCGCCCTAAAGACCCTTTTATTCCAGCAAACCGGACTGGCCTAATATGAATTTTATAATGGGTGTATGTGTGTTTTAATTCGCGGGCCAAATTTTATATGTTTGATTTTAATTGATTTTAAATTTTATAAATCTATGTGTTTTAATATGGCTGTACACCGCCCTGAGTCCTTCGGGAGAAGGGCGATATAGAAATCTAATAAACTTCAAACGTCAAACTTCAAACTTCAAACTTGCAGCTGCACATGTGCACGGACCTCCCAGCTGATGTTCAGTCCTCTGGTGTGCAATTCCGGAGACCCAGCTGATCTTCGGAGCTTTCCTGTGCATGCGCACGCATCTGTGCACGCGTGCTTGAGCACCTGCACGCAGCGAATGCATACACAGATAGCGTTCGCACACGTGCATTGCGCATGTGAAAGCCGTGCATGCAGCACACGGAGGGAGCCGTGCAAAAGCCGCACGCATGCGAAGATGTGGCAGTTGCATGCGCAGGGCATGGGGGAGGAGCTGTGCATAAGAGAAGCACATACCTGTTTCGCACTCAGTGAGTAAGAGTTTCGCCACCACTGTACCATGCAGTCCAGAAGTGGGTTTTAGCAGGTTCTGACCAGTTCTGGAGAACCGGTAGTGGAAATATTGAGTAGTTCGGAGAACCGGTAGTAAAAATTCTGACTGGCCCCGCCCCCATCGATTCTCTGCTTCCCGAGTCCCAGCTGATCGGGAGGAAATGGGGATTTTGCAGTATCTTTCCCCGGGGTGGGGTGGGAATGGAGATTTTACAGGATCCTTCCCCTGCCACACTCACCAAGCCACGCCCAGAGAACCGCTAGTAAAAAAAATGTGAAACCCACCACTGATGCAGTCTCCCAAGTTATGCCATTCATGCAAAAGCTATGCTGGCAGGAGAATTCTGGGAGTTGAAATCCACAAGTCTTAAAGCTGCCAAGTTTGAAGACCTCTGGCGTAAATGTTCCTTGAATGGTTGAATAGTTGCAGCTCTAACACTCCTGTAGCTTCCCCCCAAAAAGTTCTCCTGACTTAAGAATTCTGTGAACGTGCAGGAAATATAGGTCAGAGGCTCAAAGTGACTTTACAGGTGTAATCCTCAATTTATCACTACAACTGGGAACCTTTTTTTTTTTTTTGCTAAACAAGGCAGTGAATAATGACTGATTTTCCCCCCCAAAAATCAAACCTTTATTGTCAATGCACAACATGTGTACAATGAAATTGAATTACCACCTCTTTTGCCTTGGTTGTTCAGTGTGTCACTGTGGTTCTTAAATGAATTACACAGTTATTAAGTGAACCCCGTTTCCCCCATTGTCTTTGCTTGTCAGAAGCCACTGGGACAGTGACAAATCACATGACTGTCAGGTGCTTTAGCCATCATAAAATACATGCTGGTTGCCAAGTATCCAAACTTCGACTGTCATGTGACTGTAAGGGGGGTTACAATGGTCCGTAGTGTAAGAACTGGTTGTAAATCGCGTTTTTCAGCACTGTTTTGTTCTGCCCCAGCTACGTATCCCAAAGAACACAGCACGCATAAAAGTTTGTACAAAATTTAATTTACTAAAATAACTCAGTCTTTTTCAAAACAAAGGCTATTAATAAACTTTCTTAACAGCGTACAAGAAACCAAAGATAAAGTAATCACAATCTTATGAAGGTTGGCAGAAAGCCCAGAAGCAATTTGCAGAGAATCCAGACGCGAAGTAGAGTGAACTAAAGTTGTTCCCTGCAACTTGCTTCAGTTGGCGTTCCTCCTTAAATAGGCTAAGGGAGTGGCCAATTAGCCCCAACCTTACTCTCGAGGAGACCTCCTCCTGAGGAGCCAATCCTGCTTTTTTGGCAGCTCTGTGCACCCATGCATCGAGAAGAGGCTCCTCTTCTTCGTCCTCTTCACTTAAAGGAGCTTCTGGAGTTCTGAAGGCTCTGGCTGAATCCTGCCTCTGGCACCACATCTTCTCCAGCCTCCTCATTGTCTGACTCGGGTGCCAGTTGCACAGGCTGCTGGCGCAACACCACACCGGCCTCCTCGCTGTCAGAATCAGCTACAATCCGCAAAGGCTGTTGACGGCCATAACATGTTTTAACTTCATGTCCAGTTAGCGAATCCAGAAAAAGGGACATTATTTTACCCAGAGTATAAAACTTTACTGAATAAACCACACTGGCACAGAAGAAGCGAAACCAGCTCTGGGTTTTTCCCACGTGAAAACAAGCATAGTTAATTCTCCCTTTTCCCTACGGGGCCACCCACGGGTCCACCAATACATCCACCAATCACTTCTGTTCATTTTGTTATGGGAAACAGCCAGGTGTGTCCTTGAGATGCCAGCAATGTCTCACGGAAGCCGACGGATGTTTGGATATCGTTCTCCCACCCTATTGTGATCTGCCAGCAGCCTGCAGAGCTGGCAGAGGAGTCGGACAGTGAGGAGGCTGGGGAGGAACATGGGCCAGTCCTGGAGTCTGGGGAAGGCTTGGACGAGGGCTCTGCGTCAGAGGCAGAGAGGGGGCCAGGGCCATCTGCGAGTTGTGTGCTTCCTCCGGAGCCTCCAGAGTCGGACCTCAGCAAGGCAGAGGAACAGGATAGCATAGGGGGGGTCACGCACAAACTTTATGTGTGCTATGTTCTTTGGGATCCGTAGCTGGGGCAGAACAAAACAGTGCTGAAAAACATGATTTGCGATCTTCCAGTTTTTGGTACACGCATGCACACCGGCCATCTGGTCTTCCGGTTTCTGGCACACATACGTGCGAGAAGACCATGCGTGCCAGAAACCGGAAGATCATCTTCCCAGCGCGCGCATGCTCACCGGGCAGCTGCTCTTCCGGTTTCCAGTGTTCCCACGTGCATGGACCAGCTGGCCGGCGTGGTGGAACCTGGAAGAGAAACGGGCAACGGCTCGCGTGCCTGGAGAGATGGCTCTGTGTGCCACTTCTGGCACGTGTGCCATAGGTTCGCCATCACGGCCCTGCACCATTTCAGGCAAATGACTGTCCAGTCTCTTCTTAAAAACCTCCAGTGAAGAAGCACCAGTGGTGAGTTCCTCCCAGTTCGGCCCGGTTCGGCCGAGCCGGTAGCGGTGACGATATATGACGTCTCTGAACCGGTTCTCTTTGTCCGGGAGCTGGGCCCTCCCGCCTGCCCCTGCGTTATTCCTACCTTTTATTTCTTCTTTTTTAGCCCAGCTGATAGGTGCGGCAGAGTAGATTGCCGTACTTCAGCTGGGCTGATTCGTAACGGGCTTGCGCGACGATCACACGCGAAGCGCGTGCATGCAGAGAACCAGTAGTAAAGCCGGTTGGAACTCACCACTGAGAAGCCCCCACAACTTCTGAAAGCAAGTTGTTCTACTGGTTAGGAAATTTCTCCTTAATTCCAGGTTGCTTCTCTCCTTGATTAGTTCCCATCCACGGTTTCCATTCCATCCATTAGGTTTCCATCCATTGACTGGTGGCGTTTTGTATACCGATTGCCATATGAAATCAAGCAACCAGTAGCTAAGATCTTTAAAATCAACTGGGTTTTTCCCCCCCCCCTCTCTGAAAATCTTTCCATAGCATCCGTGACGTAGTACACATCAAAGCTTGGGAAAGTGATACTCTTCAGCTAATATGCAAAACCGAACAAAAGCCAAGTTGTCTGTTTGCCGTTGTGAAGTATTTGTAACGGAGAAACCGAGAAACTGTTTCTAGGAATCTTGACGCTTGCTTAGCACTTCTGGGGACTGAAAACAGAGTTTCACTTCTACTTGTCTAATATGGAAATAATCTCTCTTTTCCCCGCCCCCCCAAACACTCTAATCCTTGGCCATAATATATAATTCTTTTACATTTCTTTTAAATTTTGTATTGTAATGTTTTTACTTGGCTGTACGCCACCCTGAGTCTAGCAGGAGAAGGGCGGTATATAAATTTAATAAATAAATAAATAAAAAATAAATAAAATAAATAATCCACTCTGGTACCCTGAAAACATCGCTCAGGAAAATGTGTGCACCTAGCTCAGGGGTCTGCAACCTTAAGCACTCAAAGAGCCATTTGGACTTGTTTCCCAAAGAAAAAAAAAACACCGGGAGCCACAAAACCTGGGTGGGCGTGGCCAACTCCACGTCACTCACTCCCACCCAGTCACATGATTTCCCTAGCCACGCCTACCCAGCCGGTTATTAGGGCAGAGAACCGGTTGTTCTCTCTCTCTCTCTCTCTCTCTCTCTCTCTCTCTCTATCTCCCACATCTCTCTCTGTATCTCTCTATGTCTCTCTCTCCCCCACTCTATATTCTCTCTCTCCCTCTCCCTTTCCCCCACTCTCCCCTGCTTTCTCTGTATCTCTCTCTGTATCTATGTCTCTCTCTCCCCCTCTCTGTATCTCTCAGATTTCCAAGGCCAGGCAAGGAGTGACTGGGAGGGGAGGGCAAGGGATGGGGCCAGCCAGTGATGGGACAGGGAGCCGCAGCAGAGGGGCCAAAGAGCCGCATGCGTCTCCGGAGCCGCGGGTTGCTGACACCCGACCTAGCTAATAATATATCCTCCATAATTAATTATAATCATACACTAATTTTTCTTCTGATTTTTTTCCCCATTAGCATATTATGCTACCGTACAGTGATTTTTAGTACTGTGTAAACGATATGCAAAATCTTCAGCGCAGTGTATGGCGTACGTTTTACCGTTTTGATTTTTAAAAATAGGTAATATTGAAACATTTTGAATTGAAAACGTTAGAAGAATCGCTAATGCTCATTTGAAAGGCAGCAGGGATCTCATTATACATTTTGACCAGTCATGCCGATAAAAGACATATGAATTGATAAGCCTTCTGGTGAGGACTGTTCCCATTTTTTTCTCTCTCTCTTGGCTTACAATTAACTTGCTTTTTACCTTTTGCTGATGGGCTGATGATAAATAGGAAGAGGGATAAACGTAAGAATTGTGCATTTCTTGGTATCTGTTTTTAGAATGGTAATTGAAATTCTAGGAAGGGAGAACAGGCTGACCGTTAAGTCCTGTTTATTTTAAAAATGATCAGCAGGGGCTACGCAAGTACGGTTTGACTTTTATTGACTCCTACTAAATGCTATACAGGTAGTTTTTGACTTCCAACAGTCTGTTTAGTGACCGTTCAAAGTTATGATGGCACTGAAAAAGCAGACTTATGACCAGTTTTCACACTTACGACCGTTGTAGTCATGTGATCCAAATTCAGACCCTTGGGAAATGACTCATATTTATGACAGTTGCAGTATCCCGGGGATATGTGATCCCTTTTTGCGAACTTCTGACAAGCTGGGAAGCCAGATTCGCTTAACAACCAGGTTAATAATTTATCAGCTGCAGTGATTCACTTAACAACTGTGGCAAGAAAGGTCGTAAAAGGGGGTCAAAACTCACTTTTAGAAAGGTCTCGCGTCACAACAGAAAATTTGGGCTCAGTTGTCATAAGTCAAGGACTACCTCTATTTACAAATTGCTTGGAGTGCATAATTGTAAATTCTTCATTCAACGGATGAAACATTGAACTGGATCGCCACTATGAGGTTAACCTTTTTACAAAGGAGGCTTTATAAGCTTTTTAATTTTTATGAATTCATACATCTCTTAAAACCAGTCCCCCCCCTCTGTTCCCTCTTGCCATTGATAAGTGTGAACCGAAGCATCTGATGGGGAGGGTAGAATCTTGTCAATCACAGCTGATGTGCTGGAATGCAATGACAGCCCTTTGATGGGAAATGATTCTAAATGGTTTAATGAGCCTTGGTGGCGCAGCAGACTAAAGTGCTGTTAAATAGCACCAGCTGCCTGCAATTACTGGGAGTTCGACTCTCACCAGGCTCAAGGTTGACTCAGCCTTCCATCCTTTCGAGGTAGGTAAAATGAGGAGCCGGATTGTGGGGGCAATAAGCTGACTTTGTATATAAAAAAAAAGAACACCGCTTAGGGGGGGCCGAAAGCCCTACTAAGCAGGTATATACAAAAGTATGAAGGCTATTGCTTAACGCATTGTAAGCTGCCCTGAGTCTCCGGAGAAGGGCGGCATATAAATCGAACCAATAAAATAAATAAATAAAATAAAACAGGATAATCAAATGGCATAGATTTTTCTAACTGTAGTTGAAGTGTTTTAAGATCACAGTGCAGGCACCGAAAAGCTATTATCGAACTAATATATATGTACCTAAAATAAACATTCTAAAAGCTATGGGATAAATCATCACTTATTTTATTGTGCATGTTTTCCATAACCATATTTTATATTGTACATAATGCATATATAAATTTTACATACTATTTGAATATGATTCGTATTTTAAATAACAGTTTCCTATTCATCCGGGAAGAAAAGCGAAATGCGCTATAAAATTAATTTGATGAATATATTCACACCTGCATACGTCTGCGTGCATTTATAGTATCATCTGTATACTGCTAAAACGCTTGTGCCTGCAACCTCTAAATTGCAAAACAACGCATCCTAGACCGAAACTTTTTCAATCAAGGTATCGCGAATGGGCTGACTTCCAGAATGCATCCAAAATCTGGGATCCAGGACTCCCGTGTACAGGTAGTCCTCGAATTACGACCACAATTGAGCCCAAAATGTCTGTTGCTAAGTGAGACATTTGTTAATGTCAGTTTTGCTCCACTTTATGACCTTTTTTGCCAGTGTTGTTAAGTGAATGCGGTTAAGTTAGCAACAGCTATTTATTGAAACTGGCTTTGCCATTGACTTTGCTTGTCAGAAGGTTGCAAAAGGAAGTCAGATGACTCCGGGATACGGCGACCGTCATAAATATGAGTCGGTTTGCCAAGCGGTGGAAATTTGATCATGTGATCATGTGGGGATGCTGCAATTGGTCGTAAGTGTGAAAAACAGTCGTAAGTCACTTTTTCCAGTGCCGTTGTAACTTCGAAAGGACACTAAATGAACTGTTGTAAGTCGAGGATTGCCTGTGATTGAAATTCGGCCAATTTTATGAAATGTTTTGGGACCTGAAATTTTTCCTAAAACGTTTTATGACATAATGCAAAATATGTTATAAAACATTCCCAATGGTCAGTTTTTGATGTTTGACCGAGCTATACAGTTCAACGTGGACTACTTTCAAGACAGATACCCAGAGGTGGATTTCAGCAGGTTCTGACCAGTTCTGGAGAACTGGTAGCAGAAATTTTGAGTAGTTCGGAGAACCGGTAGTAAAAATTCTGACTGGCCCCGCCCCCATCTATTCTCTGCCTCCTGAGTCCCAGCTGATCGGGAGGAAATGGGGATTTTGCAGTATCCTTCCCCTAGAGTGGGGTGGGGTGGGAATGGAGATTTTATAGTATCCTTCCCCTGCCACACCCACCAAGCCACGCCCACCAAGCCAGACCCTCAAAACCGGTAGTAAAAATGTTTGAAACCCACCACTGCAGATACCTCTCTGGATTTTTAAGAACTTTTCAAGCACATTAGAAGCTCTGCTATTGTCGTGAAGGCACTGAGAAATCTGGTTAAGGAAGGAGCCCCCAGGTCCCAGATTGTATAGTATGTTATATAAATCATTTTGAAAATATAACCAGGAAAAAAAATGCGCTTGGGAGATGATCCTGAAATTGACGCAGGTTTAATGAGAAGTTCAACTACATTTAATTAGATTGACTCCTCAAACATAAAATGAAACCGTTCTCACAATTTTTTGCCTTCAAATTAGTTCAGCCACTTGCTCAGGCAAAAACATTTTGACAATTCCCAAAAAGTAGAGAGATCAAGCAAAGGTTTTTTTTCCCTCCAGAACATTGTAACTTATCTTTCTCCATAGCTAAACAGTTCATTTAAATAGAGGTACTGCTTCAAGATGCATCTCGGCAGAGTTTGGTTTCACCACAAATTTTAGAGAGAGAAAAAAATATCCCAGTGGCTGACCAGTAGAAAAAAAGGAAAAAAAAATGAAATATCCACGTTCAGCTACTGTTGAAAACAGATAAGATTATTTCACTTTCATCAGAATGTATCTGTCTTCCTGCTAATTTTGCATCATTAGCTGATTATGATTGCTTTCACATCTCCTCCAAACCCATATCACATTTATTTATTTACTAAGCTATTGCTGTTTCTGGCTTTATTGTTATTTTTTTCTTTTTGGCTCTGATGTGAGCGATTTGAATCCCCCAAACATTTATGATACTTACGCTAGACCGAATCGCAAATAATTTCCTATATTTTTCTCCATGCAAAACTTATCTTGTCCAAATGCCAAACCACAGCAGGTAAAAGCAGAAACTGAGACAAATACTAGATTTTTTATACGTGCTTTTGGGGCAATGTAAAGGCAATGAATACCAACTAATTTGTAATTAAAGATATCTTTTTTATATCTTACTGTTATGTGTACTCTATGTGTTGGAAATTAAACTGAATGTAAACAGATAGACGATCTGTGTCCTGTCCTTCTCTATCTTATAGTAGGCGGGTGGTTTTTTTTTTACTTACAAAAGAAACGATTAAAAACTCTGATTCATACCTTCAGCCATTTGAATCTCTGTTTCAAAATAATATGCATTGAGCATTACTCATGAATGTTTTGTTCAGCTCGTTATAAGAATTTTGCTTTTCTCAGATCCAGGGCTTTAAGTAAGGGGCTTTATAGAAGTTAGAATAAAGGCAATATATAAGAAACCTAATGTTATGAGAAGGCAACAGATTTCGTTGTTGTTATTTCTTCCAATCCAGCCTTTACCCTGCTATAAAACCCTTTTTGTTTCCTTTTTGTATTTTATCTCTCCTTGGTCTAAATTCAGATGTGGCCTCCTTGTAAAATCTCATAGCTGATAACAAAAGAGCTTCTTAAAGTGATTCCAGGATGTGGGGGGGAAATTACAGCATTATTCTTTCCTATGCCATATGTAAAAAAAAAATCTCCCTGCCAGTAATAAATAACCACATGAGAGCAGTGCTAAATATTTTTGCCCAACGTATCAGCTGCCTACATTCAGACATGCACATTTGAAGTTGGCACCTGCTTGAATTTCCTGTCTTTTATTCCATTGCCAGCACTCAGTAGGGAATGCCACAAACAGGCCAGATGCTTTCAAACCATCCATCAAAATTTGCAAGTCAGAACCACACAGGACACATGATGTTTTAGGATGGTCCGTTAAGTTCCGTATCTATATGAAATCTGCAACTTGATTCGGTAAAGGGGAATGCATGCCAAGGTACCCCATTTCCCTCAAAATAAGACATCCCCTGATAATAAGCCCAATTGGGCTTTTGTGCGCATGGCAATAAAGCCAAGCGCTTATTTCAGGGTTCAAAAAGAATAATATTAAGACAGGGTCTTATTTTCGGGGAAACATAATAGACACCAGAATGTGCTTCCAAGCCAGTACAAATAATTGTTCCCCTGTAATCCTTCCAGCCAGATTTCCCCTGGAATACAGTTGTCAAACCCTAATGCTACTTTTTTCAACAAGATAAATGGGTTGCAGGGAGAACTGTAGAATCAGTCAAAATATGGAAAATGAGCGCTCTGAAAAAACTTTGAAGGAATTGAATCAATCTAGCTGGAAGAAGAGTGGAGTAAGACTGCACAGCACTCTTTAAATTGCATTGGTCTTGCTAAAGTGTGAATCTCAAAACCCCAGAAAGCAATATACTCAATTATTTACAACTAGTTGTTGTTATATTAAGAAGCTATAAACTTCTAAGGTATTTCTAAATCCCTGGTTTGTTCTTTTAGGGAACACATTTAAATTACTCAAGAATTAAGCTGGAACTATATTGCTATAACTTACTCCTACGTTTCAAAATTCAACTGTAATGTCCAAATTTCCTTCTATCCAATTTCTTTACTGCCCTAAAATCACACACAAAGTGGCTTCTCTTTGTTTATTTGCACCTTCCCTGCATGAAATACCGTGTTTTCCCCAAAATAAGACCCCGTCTTATATTTTTTTGATCCCCGAAATAAGCGCTTGGCCTTATTGCCATGCGTTCAAAAGCCCGATTGGGCTTATTATCAGGGGATGTCTTATTATGGGAGGAAAAGGGTACTTTTGAGATGTAATGGATGCTGTTTGGAAAGCTCTTTGTAGAGCTCTTAGTTGTTTGATACCTCATATTTACTCAGGGTCCATAGGAGCAGATCTGTTGTCAGAAAAAGGGTGTAGGATCAATAATATTCAATTGAATTCAGGAATAAATAAAGTCAAAAGCAAAAGTAGGAATGTATATTTCCTTAAAGATGTGTCTCATTCCTTCAGACCTTCTTCGGAAATATATGTGCATTCGGTTGCTGTCTCAGTTAAAACAAAGCTATTATTTTGCAGTCCCAAATTTTCCAAGGACAAGCGAACCATCTAAAGCAGGTTTGTCCAACTCACGATATAATAGGCCACATGCAGCCCTGGACTCCTAGTAATGAGGCCCCATAAGTTAATTAAAAATATTAAATAAAGGAAGTTTGTTACCCTGTTTCCCCAAAAATAGGACCCAACCAGAAAATAAGTCCTAGCATGATTTTTCAGGATGCTCGTAATACAATCCCTACCCCCAAAATAAGCCCCAGTTAAGATTGTCAGCCAGATAGGTGCATTTAGTACTGTATTTCCCCCAAAATTAGAGCTAACCAGAAAATAAGCCCTAATGCGTCTTTTGGAGCAAACTTTAATATAAGACCCGGTCTTATTTTCGGGGAAACACGGTAATATACATTAACAATAGTATATATTTGATATGTGGCCCAAGACAAATCCCTCTTCATTCAATGCAGTCCAGGCAAGTCAAAAGGTTGGACAACTGTGATCTATTCTAGAGTGATAGACAGTTCCACAGAAATCCTATTGCCTTCAACTTGTCTTCTTCAGAAATGCTAAATTCTACCGGCATCTAATCAACCTCTCTAAGGCATTGCTGTTACTTGCTTCATTTCACTACAGTAAGAGAGACCCAGTCTGTGCAGGACCGATAAGCAATCCTGCAATAATAATAAGATTCAAGGTAAGCTATATGCAGTGCCTACTCAGGGTGCTGTAGACAGTGTCGACTGGCGATCCCTAGAGGCAGAGCTTCCTCTGTGGGTGCTCCCACCCTCTGGAACCAAATTCCTCTGGGGCTCCGGTTGGTCCCTGACTTCCGCACCTTCCGCCGCGACTTAAAGACGTGGTTGTTCAGCCTGGATTGTGTGTGGGGGGGGGTGTTAACATGTATTTTAACATGCTTTTATTGGATATTTTATTGTTGTGAGCCGCCCTGAGTCCTACGGAGATAGGGGGGCATATAAATAAAATAAAATAAATAAAATAAATAATTCTTTAAAAAAGAGCTTACATATATTTACAATATTTAAATGTTTAATATATTTAAAAAGAAACACCTATCATGTGTTTGTGTTTTGTATGTTGGGTTGAGTTGGGTTGTTGTAAAATCAATAAAAATAAATTGTTAAAAAATAAAATGAATGTTTAATATGTTATAACATCAATGTTAAGGTGAATGTGAAAGATGTGAAAAAAAGAGGAATGATGAATAATAGAATTAGAGTAGAGTGGAATGGGATGGGATGGGATGGGATAGGATAGAGTGGAGTGGAGTGGAGTGGAGTGGAGTGGAATGGAATGGAATGGAATGGAATGGAATGGAATGGAATGGAATG
>WNWU01000076.1:1625381-1635798 GCA_012654045.1 Ptyas mucosa
ATAGATAGATAGATAGATAGATAGATAGATAGATAGATAGATAGATACCGGTAGGTAGGTGGGTAGGTAGGTAGATAGGTACCTTGTTTCCCTGAAAATAAGACATTCCCTGATAATAAGCCCAATCGGGATTTTGAGTGCCATCTTGCTCCATGCGCCCCAGAATAATAAGACCTCCCCAAAAATAAGGCCAAGCACTTATTTCGGGGTTCAAAAAAATATAAGACAGGGTCTTATTTTCGGGAAAACAAGGTAGGTAGGTAGGTAAGTAGATGATTGATAGATAGATAGATAGATAGATAGATAGATAGATAGATAGATACCGGTAGGTGGGTGGGAGGATAGGTAGGTAGGTAGGTAGGTAGGTAGGTAGATAGATAGATAGGGGGGCATATAGAAATGCTCTAATTTTATTTATATGTCAAATTTATATAACTGCCCCTGTCACAAATAAGTGTCGCTGGATGGTGTACTGTTCAACTTTTAGAAAAGTGTGTCCATGCATACTTTGGTGCTCCATGTTTGCATCCTTCGCATAGTCCACTGACTCATCTGATGCAGGAGAAGGAGTGGCCCAACCCAGGGGTGGATGTAAAAAAGACATCAGCCTTAGAATCCCTACATAGCCACAAGCTAAATAATCCAGCCACCCTTGAATTCCATTAACGCTTATCTAACTCCAAGCAGGTAGTAACCATTAGTTGAGAAGATTCTTGTACATAGGCATGATTAGCAATAAATCAGTTTAATTAGAATTAGACCTTCACATGGACCTGATCTTTCGTTGCCTTACAATAACGCTGGCAAGTCTTTTGTGTACCAAATAAAAAACATTCGCTCGACACACTAGAGTTTAGGCTGTAGTAAAGTTACTAGCCTTTGAAACAAGGGTGAAATCCAGCAGGTTCTGACAGGTTCTGGAGAACCGGTAGTGGAAATTTTGAGAAGTTCGGAGAACCGGCAAATACCACTTCTAGCTGGCCCCAGAGTGGGGTGGAAATGGAGATTTTTTTTAAAAAATTTGATTTATATGCCGCCCTTCTCCGGAGACTCAGGGCGGCTTACAATGCGCTAAGCAATAGCCTTCATACTTTTGTATATTTATACAAAGTCAGCTTATTGCCCCCACAAACTGGGTCCTCAATTTACCTACCTTAGAAAGGATGGAAGGCTGAGTCAACCTTGAGCCTTGGTGAGATTCGAACCTGCAATAATTGCAGGCAGCTGATGTTAATAACAGGGCTTTAGACCACTGTACTATCCAAGGCTCCTTTTTGCAGTATCCTTCCCCTGCCACACCCACCAAGCCACGCCACGCCCACCAAGCCACACCCACAGAACGAGTAGTAAAAAAAAATTGAATTTTACCACTGCTTTGAAACCTTGCTAACAGAAAGGGGAAAATCCCTGTTCAATCGTAGCGATCGCCTTGATTTTTCTTAAATTTTGCTAGAGAAGCCATAGAATCACATCTTTTTCTCTCTCTCTCTCTCTTTCTTTCCTTCTCTCATTTTAGGCCCTATGAGAAAAAGGGAAAGCTAAGGATGCTGGAGCAGAACAATGGATTTCTCCTTCTCTTTCATGCAAGGGATCATGGGAAACACAATTCAGCAACCACCTCAACTCATTGATTCGGCGAACAACCGCCAAGAGGATGCTTTCGATGCCCACAGCGACATCACGGAAGATGGTCGACAGACACCCTATGAAGCTGCCCTTGCCTTGCAGCAAGGTTTTCAGTATCCCACACCAACAGCCGAGGACCTTCCGCCCCTCATTAATGGATTTCCCCAAATTGGCATGTACGAGCCCCAGACCAAATTCCAGCCCTTCAGCCAATATCCCAATGGCTCTGCCAACGGCTTTGGCACCGTTAGAAACTTTAGCCCACCGGAGTATTATCAAATGGAGAACTCTAACCTGAGGCCACACGACCTCCTGGAAAAACCCTCTCCTCCCCAGCCCCCGCCTCCCGCAGCCTCCCAGACGGTGATTCCAAAGAAGACAGGCTCACCAGAAATCAAACTAAAAATAACCAAAACTATCCAGAACGGCAGGGAATTGTTTGAGTCCTCGCTGTGTGGGGATCTTTTAAACGAAGTGCAAGCGAGCGAGTTTGCGAAGTCCAAACACGAAGGGAGGAAGGAGAAACGGAAAAAAAGTAGCAAGCATGACGCTGCCCATTCAGAAGAGCGCAAGTCACGTAAGATTCCCAAACTCGAGCCGGAGGAGCAAAATGTAAGTTGGAGTAAAAAATAATAATAATTCAGTTGTTTCTTCTTCTTCTTCTTCTTCTTCTTCTTCTTCTTCTTCTTCTTCTTCTCCTCCTCCTCCTCCTCTTCTCCTCCTCCTCCTCCTCTTCTCCTCCTCCTCCTCTTCTTCTTCTTCTTCTTCTTCTTCTTCTTCTCCTCCTCCTCCTCCTCCTCCTTCTCCTCCTTCCTCCTCCTCTTCTTCCTCTTCCTCTTTTTTCTTTTTAATGTTGCTGCAAAGCATTGCTTTGCTGAGTCTTTTTCTTAATATTTTTTTTCATCCGTTTGTCAGCTTGGCTTTTATGGAATATTGCCAATCAGTGCCCAAAGATTGCTTAGTAGCACTCCGTCCTGGACTGTTTGTTAAAAAATAAATAAATACATAAAAATCTGTAGATTTTTCTCTACCACGGGGGGAAAAAACCCCCTAAACCATCTTTTGCAACCAACTATGCAAATTGTCAGAATAATTTATAAAGAACTTTAGATTCTTCTAGATTGTACAATACTATTGATGGGTGAATATTATCTCAGTAATTTTATTACAGCTGAGTGACATGACGGCTATTAAAGTTGTACGGTGCTTCATTTTGGGGTATAATTAGGGAGAGAGAGTGAAAATCATATGCAGTACATTTTCTGTTAACAATTCCTGGTCTTTTTGCATTTTCCCTCTGTCTCTTTTTTTTTTCTCCTTTTTTTCTGTATTAAATTATAAGCCTCCCTGTGTGAATGGGGTAACTGTTTTGTGCAGAAATCACAGTAACGCCGAGAACAATTCATATAAAACAGGCTACACTTTATTTAGTTTCATAATTTGCTAATCGAATCATCTGCCTGAAGGTGTTAAAATACTACCCTGTTTCCCCCCAAATAAGACATCCCCTGATAATAAGCCCAATCGGGCTTTTGAGCGCATGGTAATAAGTCCAAGCATTTATTTCAGAGTTCAAAAAAATATAAGACAGGGTCTTATTTTCGGGGAAACACGGTATTTTAGATAAAGGAGTAATTTAGATGTTTCAAATGTTATCTTCAGTGTAATCCAGTAGTATCCATAGCTATTCAAAATCTTCATTAAATTCAATAGGGATTATTCTCAGACTGAAGCCTTAACCGCTAAATGCATGGACATCTACAGAAGGGTAAAGAGGAAACTTGTGATGACTTTACACAAACACACTGACTTAGTACTTGTAGCTGATGTTCGCCATAAGTATTTAATTGCAACATTTATTTATTGATTTGTTTATTGGACTTTTAGCCAACACTTTACTTATAAGTAACTCCAGGCAGCACATGCATTGGACTCTTTCCTCCTCCTCCTATTTTCCCCACAAAAACAGCCCTGTGAGGTGGGCTAAGAGAAAGTGACCGGCCCAAAAGCTCCCAGCTGGTTTTCATGCCTAAAGCGGGACTAGAACTCCCAGCCTCCTGGTTTCTAAACCAGCACCTTAACCACCAGACCATATTGGCTTGTCTGATTATGTTGTCGCGTGTACACGCAGATCATATTTTGGCATCATTTCATTTGTTATGATTCCACTGACTATAAACTACTTGTTTTGTGGAATTGGTCTCATGGTTCTGTCTTTAGACTTTGCTTTTGGTACACGAAGTTGTGAGATGACCCTTTCAATCAGTGGTAGCTGATTCTATAATCAAGGAGAGAAGCAACTTAGAACTAAGGAGACATTTCCTGACAGTGAGAACAATTAACCAGTGGAACAACTGGCCTCCAGAAGTTGTGAATGCTCCAACACTGGAAGTTTTTAAGAAGAGATTGGATAACCATTTGTCTGAAGTGGTGTAGGGTTTCCTGCCTACGCAAAGGGTTGGACTAGAAGACATCCAAGGTCCCTTCCGACTGTGTTATTCTATTCTATTCTATTCTATTCTATTCTATTCTATTCTATTCTATTCTATTCTATTCTATTCTATTCTACTCTACTCTACTCTACTCTACTCTACTCTACTCTACTCTACTCTTAGTCTACTCTACTCTACTCTTAGTCTATTTTCCAGAACGCTGCTACTACACTCCAGCACAGGGTTAATCCTCATTGATAGACGGCAACTGAGAGAAAAAAACTTTTAAAAACACCTCCTCCTCTGTGCTCTCTCTCCGCCCCTTTTGCACTCAAACCCCCAGTCTTTCTCTCAGTTGTCGACGGTCTGAGAGGTGTTTTTCTGTGCTCTGGAGTGTAGCGTTAGGCTTTTGTTTATTTTTGATTAGCCCCTTTCCTTTCGGTCTAGTTACAGCGTTTGGTTTTGTTTGTCCTTTACCTTTTGTTGCCTGGATTTACGAGCGAGCGTTCCGCTCGCATCAGCTGTTGATCGGGTGAGCCCGGGGAGCCGGGCCATCCCGTTTTGCGCTTGGCGCGCTTTTGGCCACCGGCTCTGTCCCTGCGGGGCGGTCCGGCATCGGCTGATTCTGCCTACTGGGAAGGGGTTGGGCGGTTCGCCGTCGCTCCCCGACCCGTGCGGAGCCGCTTCAGGAGGTAGGGAGGCAGCGGCGGAGGAGCGGAGCCGGCGGGCGTGACTGGGTGTGCCGCCGCGGCTCTCTTATCGGCGTCCGTCCCGTCAGGTTGCTGCGGGCGGCGCCGCGGCCCTGAGTGCCTGCCTGGCCGTTTGTGTGTGCGGGGCCGGCATAAAGGCGGCGTGCGTGGCTTTGGCTGGCCGCTCCTACTCCCTTGGACCGCATTACCACCAGCGGTCAAGGGGCTTTGGTACGGCCGTTTGGCGCCCAGCTGTTTGGCGCTACGGCGGGCGATCGCAGTTCGGAGGTAAGACGGCCGCCATTTTGAAAAATTTTGTGACGGCCGCCATTTTGAAAAGGAATAGTTTTCCTCTTTCCCCACTGCTCCTAGTGGGGGGGGGGTCATTGAAACTCCCTGCAAGACCTAGTGGAAGGCTTGCTTGAGGAAGGAGAAGGGGCTCTGAGCCTTCTGAGCCTGCTGAGAAGCGTGACCCTGCCTCAGTTCAAGGGGCAGAGCGCTGTGGGAGAGACCTGACCCAGCTGTCCTTGAGAGCAGTAGTTACTCTTGGCCTTAGAGTAATTAATTGGGCATATTTTTTTCTTTATATATTCCAAAAAAAAAAAAAAAATGGCGGACTCCTCCCTGTCTTCTGACCTCGAACAAGAGGTCTCTCCTGTCACTGTGGCTAAGTCCCGCAAGAAAAAGTCGGGCAAACATTCTACATCTAGCGGACACAAGTCACGCCATTCTAAGGCCTCTACTTCCATGGACAAAGATGCTCTTCGTCGTCATAAGGCGTTGGAGAAACAATGCGAGAAGGCCAAGTTGGCGGCTGAGGCGCTGGCTGGAGGGGGGCGCAGCTCGGAGCTGTCCTCACCGGTTCCATTGGCATTGAGCAAGGGTGTGTCTCAGTCGCTGCCTGATGTCTCCTTGGCGGGTAGGGAGTCTGTCCCCGCCCCAGAGCGTTTCCCTTCTGCTACGTTTACGCCTACGGCAGCTGGCTTCCGGCAGGGGGTTCCCCCTATGTCTGCTCAACAGTTTGATTTCCAAACGATGCTTTCCACAGCCTTGGCTTCGATCATGGCGGCGGGAGCCCAGACGGCTGCCCACGCTTCGGTGGCGGGTCCTTCGGGCATGTCGGCTTCATCGGGTTCGCGAGGAGTCCGCCCTTCTTCGCGACGAGAGTCAGATTCGTCAGATAGTTCCGATCAAGGGGAAGACTGCCCGGAGGACCTCGAGTTTTCGGAGGATGAAGGATTGGTGCCTGACTCCCCTGCCTTCACGGGTCTCTTTCGGCCTGCTCTGTTTAAGTCTCTGCTTCACAAGGCTCGCATGACTACGAATTTGGGGTCCGTTGGGGCGCAACCCCCGGACACTCAGTCTGAAGCCGGTCCGCACGACGCATTGTTCAAACAGGTGAAGCAGGAGAAGGATTTTATTCCGTGCCCTCAACTTTTCTCTGAAGTGTTGCAGGCTCCTTGGAGTCAACCAGGGTCGTCCATCGCGCCCACTAATTTGGACAGGAAGTTGTTTTGCTCTGCCCCGGAATTAGAAGCGCTGTTAGAGTTGCCTACGGTAGATGGGCCGGTTGCTCAACTTACGTCTCAGTCGTTGGTTTCGGCTGACTCCCTGGAGGGTCTTAAGTCTGAGGACAGACGATTTGAACTAGCCTTACGGAAGACGCATCAAGCAGTGGCCTGGGCTGTCAGGACTGCTACGGCTACCTCCTTTTTTTAATCGTGCTTCTTTGATCTGGCTGAGGCAGCTTCAGGAGAGGCTTCCTCCTGAAGAAACTCGTCTGCATCATGACATCAATAAGATTATAGCCGCCACTGAGTATTCGGCGGACGCATCATTGAGTTCTGTTAAGTTTGCTTCTCGGGCTTTGGCAGCTGCTGTCACATCGAGACGTCTGTTCTGGCTGCGTCCCTGGAGGGCAGATGTAAAGACCAAGTGGAGGCTTGCAGCGGCACCTTATAAGGCTCCGGCTCTGTTCGGAGCGGCGCTAGACCCCTTATTGGTCGAGGATAAGGACAAACGGAAGGTCTTGCCATCATCCTTTCGTAAGCAGGACAGGCGGTTTACACCATATGGGCAGAGGCAGTCCTTTCGTTCCTTCCAGGGCCCCGGGGGGGCCTCTTCATACAGGCAGTCGTTCCAGTCGTCTGACCGCTTCTCTGATAGGCAACATTTCAGGGACCGCGGCAGACCTCAATCCGCTTCCAAGCGCCCCTTTCGGGGATCTGCCTCTCGGCCCTTCCGCCGGGGCAAATGACTCGAGGGCGCCCGGCCCCGTGGGCGGTCGGCTTCAGGCCTTTTGCAGCCGATGGGAGTTGTCCACGCCGGATGTCTGGGTGCGTCGCACGGTTGCGGAAGGCCTCGCAATCGAGTTCGTGGATCGTCCGCCTCGTCGTTTTGTTCGTTGTCCAGTCCCTCTGGCTGTCGATCGTCGCAATCTCATGTTGAAGGAGATTTCCCATTTGCTGGATATCAAAGCAATAGAACCTGTGCCATCGCACCAGAGGGGAACCGGCTTTTACTCCGTGCTGTTTTTGGTGCCGAAAAGTTCGGGGGGAGTCCGAGGGATCCTCAATCTCAAGCATCTGAACCGGGCAGTTCGTTATCGCCAATTCAAGATGCACTCGTTGCGGTCGATTCTCGCCTCGGTCCGACGAGGGGACTACTTGCAGTCGGTGGACTTACGAGAGGCTTACCTCCATGTTCCGGTTCTTCCTTCGCATCGACAGTTTCTGCGCTTCGAGTTTGCGGGCGAGCATTATCAATATTGTGCGATGCCGTTCGGACTTTCCTCCGCCCCCAGGACCTTCACGAAGCTGGTGGCCGTAGTGGCCGCGACCCTCAGTGCTGTCCCCGTGGGGGTTTTATGTTACCTGGACGACATCCTGGTTCTTTCTTCTTCCCGGGAGCGGGCGGCACAGGACATGGACCGGGTGCTCTCGTCGTTCCGGGAGCACGGCTTCACCATCAACTTGGACAAGAGTCATCTGGTGCCTTCGACCTCAATTTTACATTTAGGAACTCTAATAGACTCTGTCAGCGGAAGGGTGTTCCTGTCACCGGAGAGGGTGCAGAGTATCCAGGCTCTTCTACGGCAACTCTTGAGTCAGCGGAAGGTTCCAATCCTGAGTCTGTCGCAGTTGCTGGGGAAGATGGTGTCGTGTTTCCGCATCGTGCCTTGGGCCCGCAGGCACTCTCGTCCGTTGCAATGGTTTCTTCTGCCCTTCCAACGGAGGAGCTCCTCCACTTCAGTGAGGAAGGTGCTTGTGCCCCCGCGAGTCCGCCTGTCTCTTCGTTGGTGGCAGTCGGCAGCCATTCGAGAGGGCTGTTGGTTTCTGGAGCTGCAGCGGGTGGTTGTCACCACCGACGCCAGTTTGCACGGCTGGGGAGCTCACCTGGGCGATCAGGTGGCCCAGGGTCGGTGGAGTCCAGAGGAGAGGACGCGCAGTATCAACTTTCTCGAACTTCGGGCGATCAGGCTGGCCCTAGTAAGCTTCCAGTCGGGGATCCGCTTTCGTCATGTCTTGGTTCTCACGGACAACACGGCGGCGAAGGCGCATGTGAACAGAGAAGGGGGGACCAAGTCGAAATCCCTGATGTTCGAGTCGGAGAGATTGTTCAGTTGGGTGGAGCGCAACTTGCTATCGATCAGGGCGGACCATATTTCCGGGACGGCCAACGTCAGGGCAGATTGGCTCAGCAGGGAGGTGATCGACCAGGGAGAATGCAGCTGCTTCCGAGCCTGTTCAGGGAGGCCACGCTTCGGTTCGGGCAGCCGGTGTTGGATCTGTTCACCAGCGCCGCAAACGCACAGCTTCCCCGGTTCATCTCCCGTTATCCGTCCCCGTTGGCAGAAAACGTGGACGCTTTGCGTTGCCCATGGCCTGCGGGCCTCCTTTATGCCTTTCCACCGCTCACGTTGATCCCGCAGGTGGTTCGAAAGATGATTACGGAGAGAGCCGAGGTGTTGTTGGTGGCTCCCTTTTGGCCTCGCAGACAGTGGTTCGCGGATCTGGTCGAATTCTCGGTGATGGATCCGTGGGTGATACCTCCGCATCGGTTGGTGTTGTGTCAGGGGGCCATCCGACACCCGGACCCTCGCTGGCTCCAGTTGGCCGTTTGGCGTTTGAGCGTATCATCTTGAAGAGGGGTCTTATTCCGGACGCTGTGATTGGCACTATGCAGGCGGCTCGCAGGCCTTCTACGACTAGGATCTACGAGGCATTGTGGGGGGCCTTTTGTCGCTGGTGTGCGGGTGCTCATGTTGATCCCACGTCGGCTACTGTTCAGGATGTTTTGGGGTTCCTTCAATCTGGATTGGACAAGGGTCTTGCTCCGTCCACACTGCGGCGGCAGGTGGCGGCCTTGGCCACGGTCCTTTCTTTCCCTCCGTACCCCTCTCTGGCTCACCACCCGTGGGTGAGGGATTTTTTGCACGGGGCTACGAATTTACGACCACCCACGGTCCATCGGTATCCTTCTTGGGATTTGCCCCTAGTGTTGCAGGCCCTTACAATGTCTCCTTTCGAACCCATTGGGTCGGTTTCACTTAAGTTCCTGTCGTTCAAAGTTGCCTTTCTGTTGGCGATTACGTCGGCTAGGCGTGTGTCGGAGCTGGCGGCGCTTTCGGTTCGCAAAGACTTATGCGTTTTTCATGCGAACACTGTGGTGTTGCGGTTAGACCCGGCGTTTACGCCCAAGATTAATTCCTGGTTTCATCGTTCGCAGGAGTTGGTGCTTCCAGATTTCTGTCCGTCACCTAGACATGATCGTGAGGTTCTTTGGCACACTCTGGACGTCCGCAGGGCTTTGCGACGTTATATTCGCAGGACGGCGTCGTTTCGGAAGACGGAGGCGCTTTTTGTTTCGTTCCATCCCGCGTCAATGGGGCAGAAGGTGTCTTCGGCCACGGTCGGTCGGTGGATTAAGGCTTGCATCGCTGCGGCTTATGAACGTCGGGCTCGTCCGGTGCCGGCGCGGATTTTGCCGCATTCTACTCGCAGTGCGGCTACTTCGGCTGCCTGGGCGACTCAGGCTTCCATCCTGGACATTTGCAGAGCGGCTACTTGGACTTCCTTGTCTCCTTTCATCAGACATTACCGTATTGATGCATACGCCTCGGCTGAGGCGTCCTTTGGACGTCGGGTTCTTCAGAGTGTGGTTTCTGTTGGTTCTGGTGGGAGCAGTCAGTTGCCCGGCCCTGGAAGTTAGGCTTGGGTATGTCCCTGTGCTGGAGTGTAGTAGCAGCGTTCTGGAAAATGGACGTTGTCTTACCTGAACGTCCTTTTTCGGAACGCTGCGGATACACTCCATACCCTCCCTTTTGGTTCTTGGACTGCTCTTGGGTTTGGTTTGTTGTTTCTGGTGGTTGGATAAAATGTTTTATTTGTTTGATCCTTGTTTGATCTTTTCTGTGTTTGCCTTCGTTCAAGACTGGGGGTTTGAGTGCAAAAGGGGCGGAGAGAGAGCACAGAGGAGGAGGTGTTTTTAAAAGTTTTTTTCTCTCAGTTGCCGTCTATCAATGAGGATTAACCCTGTGCTGGAGTGTATCCGCAGCGTTCCGAAAAAGGACGTTCAGGTAAGACAACGTCCATTCTATTCTATTCTATTCTATTCTATTCCTATTCCATTCCATTCCATTCCATTCCATTCCATTCCATTCCATTCCAT
>WNWU01000076.1:1635808-1646188 GCA_012654045.1 Ptyas mucosa
CATTCCATTCCATTCCATTCCATTCCATTCCATTCCATTCCATTCCATATACCATGTTTTCCCCAAAATAAGACCCTGTCTTATATTCTTTTTAACCCCGAAATGAGCGCTTGGCCTTATTTTCAGGGAGGCCTTATTATTTTGGGGCACGTGAAGCAAGATGGGACTCCTTTTGCCATCTTACCTGATTTCCAGGTCTGTGTTTAAATACTTTTGGGAGGGCTTATTTTCGGGGGGGGGGACTTATTTTAGCGCATGCGCTCAAAAGCCCAATTGGGCTTATTATCAGGGGATGTCTTATTTTCGGGGAAACAGGATAGTAATTCTATAAACATTAATAGGCATACTCATGAAACAATGATGCACAAGCAGTTGCTTTGTTTCTGCAAAACAAAACAAAAATGCTCTTTATTGGTCCAGATTTCAGTAGACTAGCTGAAAGATTGCCTAATGCGACGACAGAATACACTGTGAACGGTCTTAGAAGGCGCGGTTAAACTATGAGGAAATGTGGCATAATGTTGGTGGCCACCCAACATTTCTTTTCATGGAGTTAAACAAGTTATTAAAAAATAGCCTTTACAAGTAATGCTGTATGACTGAACAGCCCCATGCCATCTCCCAAATTAAATTTTCACTCCATTTGAAAAGTAATTTCATTTGAATGTTAGTGTTGAAAGAAAAGTCTAAAAGACTGATAGATGTTTTGTGTGTGTGTGTGTGTGTGTGTGTGTGTGTTACGTAGTTTATATATTAATACTATAAGATACAAAAATACAAAAGAAAATAGTAGGAAAGATAAAGAAGGGGAACAGAGGGGGAAAAGAAAGAAAGGGTGTTGACTTCCGACTCCCTTTGGTGCAGTAGAATAAGATAATAACATCAAACCTCAACTTTTTAACTTTTACATAATATTATAAACTAGCCATTTCTATAACAACAAGTCTATTCAATCGGTAAAACCCAAAATCAAAGTTTAATTTTTCCCCCACCTCGAGCACAAAGTCCAGAAGTAGTTTCCAGGTAGAAACAAAAAATAGTTGTGTTTTTTCTTTAATCAAAAAAGGTAATTTAGCCATCTCTGCTAATTCCATCAGCTTTTGCTACCACTCGTCCATTGTGGGAATCAAAGCGTCCTTCCAGTTTTTGTGCATAAAATAATCTTGCTGACGTCAACATGTATAATATCAAAGTTCCAAAAAAAGTCTTTTTCCATTAAGCCCAAAAGAAAAGTTTCTGGTTTTATCTTTATATTCACTTTGAGAATCTTCTGTATTAAGATATGAATCCTACTCCAATATTTCTTTGCTTTGTCACATGTATGTCAGATGTTAAGTATATACACCTTTGTCTTCTGTTTGCTAATCTTGAAACTTTATTAATGCACCAAATTCTTGTTTTTGAGATGTAAGGTGTCCAGAATCATCTAGGAGACAAATCAGCTTCAAAATTTTCTATATATATAAAAGCAAAAACTAGTCACTGCGTAATCACGAAATCTCCAGAACCGTAAAGCTTACAAACTTGAAATTTGCCACGTATGTTCCTCTTGGCTTCTAGGTGCTCACTAAGAAAGGATTTTTCAAAATGACCATCAGAGCATTAGTATTTCCTATATTACGATTAACATGCTCTGATGCTAAGGAGTTCTACTCTCCCTCCCCACCTGAAAAGAAATCTGTTCCAAATGCAAAACACAAGCAGAGGAGAAGAGTTTCACTTTCAGTTTTACTTTCACAGCAGGAAGCAGCTTTAATAAAGAACTCTTGAGCTAAGCCTGCTCACACAGCAAATACTGTTTCACTTTCTAAACAGCTCTCTGATGCTAAGAATGTTTAAGAATATGTCAGCCAAGTGCAACCAAATCCCAGGCTCGATTTATCACATGTGGTGGACATGTCTGAAAGCAAAAAAATACTGGACTAAAATACACACCTGGCTAGAAAAGATGATAAAATAACATATAGATCTAAAACTGGAAACATTTCTGTTGGGCATCATACCAGATAAATACAGTAGAAGAAATGTATACTTAATAATACATGTGTTAACAGCGGCCAAAATCATGTTCGCACAACATTGGAAAGGCGAGGAGATCCCCACAGAAGAAAAGATAATAACAAAAATTTTGGAATATGCAGAAATGAATAAACTAACATTTGACATTAAAGAAAAGGAAGGCACTGAATATTTTGAGGTATGGGATCTGTTCTATCGGTTGGATGAGAGAAACAGGAGTTAGAACTTCGAAAATTACAAGAGAAAGATTAATTTTATTATTAGGGTTGTTTACTGTAACTTATTAATTTTGATTAGAATTAATAATATAATATGTATTAATACTATGAGGGAAAAGCACTGTTATTATGAGATTACTATTGGAGATTGCTATCATTGTTACTATGATGAATGTTATTCAAAAGAATTGTAACCAGACAACACACTGCTTATATGGATTTTGAACATGTTGCTCTTTTTATCTATATTAATAACAAAATTTTAAAAAATAGTTATATTAAAATAGAGATTTGTCCATAAAAATCACTCTTAGAACAAAACAGGGCAATGGCAATATGACAGTATTCTCTACTACCTTGCTATAATTCAACCAAGCCTCTTGGAAACCATTGTTGTAACCGGCTTATAAGACAACCTTTTAATGAACTCACATAATTTATTAACAGGAAAGAAGTCCTAGATTTGGCCTTTATGTTTTCACAAACAAAATGGAGATGTAACTTAACAGGGTTTTGTTTCTAGCAAGAAACTTGATTTGTGAAAGTTCTTCCCTTCATATATGCTCACTTCTAAAGCTTCTGTGAAAACCAGATAGTGTAGAGAAACAAAACTCACTTCCAGTTAGCAAAATTGTGGCAACTTGTGAGGAAGATGTCTCTTCAACCATGGTTACAATTAAACAAAAAGAGATCAGTAAAAAGCCTTTTTTAAAAAATACTGTATAAGTTCTTTACTTAAAACATTAAAAATATTTTTAAAAAGGGAATTATTGGCATAAAATACCTAGATACCATATACCGAAAATAAGATCCTGTCTTATATTTTTTTGAACCCCGAAATAAGCGCTTGGGCTTATTTTTGGGGAAGTTTTATTATTTTGGGGCATATGGAGCAAGACAGGGCTCCTCTTGCCATTTACCTGATTTCCAGCTCTGCGTTTAAATATTTTCGGGGAGGACTTATTTTTGGGGGGAGGCTTATTTTAGCTCATGCCCTCAAAAGCCCGATTGGGCTTATTATCAGGGGTTGTCTTATTTTCGGGGAAACAGGGTATCAGCTCAAGCGACAATACAGGTAGTCCTTGAGTGGTGACCACAATTAGGGCTACCATCCCCGTTGCTAAGCGAGGTGATTGTAAAGTGAGTTGCGCCCGATTTTGTAATAGTTGTTACGTGAAGTGACGTGAATCAATTGGTCGTTACACAAATCTGACTGCCCCTGTTCACTTTGCTTGTTAGAAATCAACTCAGAAGGTTGCAAATGGTGTTCCTAAAACCCAGGACGCAACAAACAATTGTAGTAGCGGTTGCCGAGGGCCTGAATTTTGATCACACGACCATGGGGATGCGGTGACATTTGTATGCTCAAGAATTCTGGGAGCTGAAGTCCACAAGTCATAAAAAGAGCCATCGTTCCCCACCCCTGGTCTAGGACAGGGATCGGCAACTGTAAACACTCAAAAGAGCCATTTGGACCCGTTTCCCACAGAAAAGAAAACACCGGGAGCCACAAAGGTCCTAACCGGAAGCCCACCGTTCAATTCTAGAGCTGACCGGAAGTCCAGTTTCCCCACCAAAGGGTCTCCTCATAGCACAGCGTCCTTTTTCCTCTACCTGTCCTAACTGAAAGGCCTATCAATTGTGGAGCCGACTAGAAAACCCGCCCCTTCCCATAGTTTCTCCTCCTGGTACGCCGTGCTTCCCCCCCCCCCAAACCAGAAGGTCCTCTCAAAATTGTGGCGCTGACCAGCGACAGCTGCAACAGAGGGATGAAAGAGCCACATGTGGCTCCAGAGCCACGGGTTGCTGACCCCTGGTCTAAGAGTACCTTTACTTTCAAAAAATGGCCTTAGCTTTTGTCTCTGCGAAGATCACAATTGGGACCTATTTTATAAGGCTAATGAAGAAGACGTTGAAAAATGCACATTTGGAACAATTAATGCTTTGATGGTGATAATCTGCTCACACCTTTTCTTCCCCCCTCTCAAATGAGTTTATGATATGGGTGACTCAACTTCACCAGTAAATGGAAGGAAGGAGACGAATGTCCCCTGAATAAAACTGGCCCCCTATGGAACAGCCCTTCCGAAAGAAAGCGACAGAACATTTCCACAAAATATCTGTCCATAAATGAGATAAATTTAAAAGCTGGCAAAGTGCCTTGCAGTCCCCAGAATGATTTGTACATTTAAATTACTTATTCATAGGTTCTAAATTTATATCCTCCTTTGCTGTTACAGTTAAATAATTCTTTATCTACTTCTGCCTTCATTCTACACTACAAATGCAACAAACATCTTAAAATGGTCCTGTTCTAATTCAATCACAATTGGCTGTCTGCCTGGATTCTGCTCATATGTTTAGAATCAGTGATGAAGGTTGTAATTCACTGGGTTATGCATTCTGTTTCTTTATTGGGAAGAAAAGGGTTGAAGACATGAATCAGCTTGCCTATCATATTAGGAAGGAGAGAGATTGCAAGAGGATTCCTACAATAAGAGTAACAGTTCTCAAAAAACTTCAAAGTGTAACTTGTGGTGAATTCTGGAAAATGGCAGTGACTAACCTGTGCAGCCATGTTAAATGCTGCTGAAATTGAAAAATTATTTCAGAAATACGATCATCTTTTAACGACCCCATAATCCCTTGCAGGGTGGAGTCTGGGCATCTGAATGGAACTGAGGGTTTACTGGCCAGACGCCCTTCCTGTCACCAATGCGGAGTTATATTCAACAGATATATTCTCATGGTGCCCAGAGAGAGAAATATCTGCCTCTACCTAGGATCGAACTCACAGCCTCCTGATTGTGAGGCGAGAGCTCCACCTCTAGGCCATTGCACCACTATTTCAGAAATATGATGATTCCCTCATAATATCCTTTCCATTAAAAGTGCAGAGTTGTCCATTTATTAATGAATGTATGTCCATGGCAGTGGGATGTATTGGTGGTAGTGAAATCACTGGTATACTTTCAAATCTCCTAAAACCTAAATGGTTTAGGTTGATCCAAAGTTATTCTAACCAACTTATATCACACATAGCCCAATGAACCTCTAGGTTGACTATGACTCTATTCTGGATGAAAAGTTTAAAAACAATCTCAAGTTGATCTTGACTTTAGATCAGGGTTCCCCAAACCCCAGGCTGCGGCCCACTACCAGGCCATGGCCCGTTCAGAACCGGGCCACATAAACGGCTGGCTGGTGCATGTGCATGCACAGCTTGACTTGTGCGAGTGGCAGGCTTGACTTGTGTGAACAACAGGCCAGTTCCCCTCTCCTCCCTCCTTGCCGCGTCGCCAAGCCATAAACATTGGGAACCACTGCTTTAGAACATTTCATAGTCACATCCACCCAGTTTTCATGGCAGCTAGATAGAAGCATTGCCTTCTCCTATACTGTAATGGGTTTTTGGGTGGGTGGGGAGCATCCCAGTGTGATCCATAGTTTTGATGGTCTCCCAACTAAATAATCTGACCTGACCTTGTTTGACTTTCTTGAAGATCAGCCTTTTTTGTCCTGTGGTTCTAACGCAGTGTTGGCGAACCTTTTCAGCACCGAGTGCCGAGCGGGAGCACGTGCATGCTGGAAACCAGAAGAGCAGCCACCCAGTGCGCATACGCACACCGGGAAGATTATATTCCAGTTTCTGGTGTGCACATGCACACTGGTCACCTGGTTTTCCGGTTTCTGGCACGCATGTGTGCGCGAAGACCAGTTGGCATGCGCGCTGGAAACCAGAAAATTATCTTCCCGGTGCACACATGCACTCCAGGCAGCTGCTCTTCCAGTTTCCGGCGCTCCCGCATGCGTGAAGACCAGCTGTCCGGCATGCCAGAACCCGGAAGAGCAACAGGCGATGGCTCGCGTGCCCGGAGAGATGACACTGCATGCTACTTCTGTCACTCGTGCCATAGGTTTGCCATCACGGTTCTAATGGATCTCAGCACTAAGAATTCTGGATCTTGTTTCTTGTACTTCCTAAAGTTGTAGAAAGAGCTTCAAGAGTGGCCAAACAGAATTGGATTTGTAAAGATAGTGCTAGATCAGAGCTGTCAAACTCCCGGCCTGCGAGCCGGATGCGTCATGTACTGGCCACTCCTGGTTTAGCGACGTGAGTCCGCTGTGACGACGTGAGTCCTAACCCCTGTGCTAGATAAAATATTGATTTAGTGTTTAGTACTAACTATGCTAACTATATTAACTTTTTAGTGCTAACTGACTATACTAACACTTAGTATATTACTGAATAAAATTAATAGCCTTGTTTAGAAAACTATGTTGGGAAACAATAGCCCTTAAGTCATTTTTTTCTCCCTAGAAATAGCTTCTGCGCATATTGGATTTAATATCCAGAATAATAGTACATTATTTTGTGTGTGTGTGTGTGTGTGTGTGTTTACATATACACCAAGTGACCTTCATTAAAAAAAGACATAGAAAGCTATATAGCAAGCTACCCCATTTGCGCTGCGGCTAAACGCTGGCAAGGGAAAACCCCCGATCTATTGCAGCCAGTGGCTGACCCTTCAGCACCATGGAGAGAGATCTCCATGGATTTCATTGTAGAATTGCCTGAGAGTTCTGGAAACGCAGTGATCTGGGTTGTCGTAGACTCTTTTCTCAAGGCAGGTTCACTTCGTCCTATGCCAAAGGATCCCTATGGCCAAAGCCTTGGCTAAGCTGTTTTCGATCCACATATACCGCTTGCATGGGGCACCACGACATATTATTTCGGACAGAGGGGTCCAATTCATATCCAAGTTCTGGAAAGCCTTTTTGGACCTACTCGGAACCGAACAGGGACTTAATTCTGGTCATCATTTGCAAACAAACGGGGCCACGGAATGAACCAACTCAGTTCTGGAACAGTACCTGCGTTGTTTTATTAACAATCAGCAGGACAACTGGACCGAGCTATTGCCTTTTGCAGAAGTGACCTATAATAATGCAGTTCACGCTAGCACAGATTCTATCTCATTCAGAGTGGCCACAGGGCAAGAATTTAATGCTATGCCTAAGTTACCCTCACATGAACCAGAAATCCCCTCATTGAAAGAGTGGATCAGTCATTTGCAAACCATTTGGCCAGTGGTCTGCAAAGCCTTGGATGAAGCCAAGGCTGCCTAAAAAGCTCAAGCAGACAAGAAACGAATAGAACCTAAACCTTACAAAGTGGGGGGCAAACTTTACCTTTCCACTAAGTTTCTAAAATCTTTGCAGCAGTCTAAAAAGCTGGGCCCTAAATACATAGGGCCTTTCCTCATCGTTAATTTTTTTTTAAAAAAATTATTTATATGCCGCCCTTCTCCGGAGACTCAGGGCGGCTTACAATGCGTTAAGCAATAGCCTTCATACTTTTGTATATTTTTATACAAAGTCAGCTTATTGCCCCCACAAACCGGGTCCTCATTTTACCCACCTTAGAAAGGATGGAAGACTGAGTCAACCTTGAGCCTGGTGAGATTCGAACTTGCAGTAATTGCAGGCAGCTGGATGTTAAATGCTGCCTTAGTAGGAGGCATTAGCCTCCTACGCCACTCAGGCTCTATTATTGTGTGACAGTTATTAAACCTGTCACAGTGGAATTGCAACTAACCCTAAGTCATTACGGCAAGCCCACCCTGTTTTCCATTGTAGCTTGCTGAAGCCTGCAGTCACCTCTGACCTTTGTCCGGCTACTACTACTGTTCCGCTCCCTATTATGGTAGAGGGCGAACAACATTATGAAGTTCAAGAAATTCTATACTCTAGGAAATTCTGCGGAGCCACTCAGTTTCTGGTGGCTTGGAAACACCTCCCCTTCTCACACAATGAATGGGTTCACAAAAAACATGTTCAAGCACCTAAATTAATACATATATTTCACCAATTGTACCCTGACAAACTTCGCTGATTTTATGTTTTCTTTGTCTCCCTCTTCCCTTTTCCCTGTTTTCTTTCAGGTGGACTTCCCATTTTACTGGGGGGGGGGCATGTCAGATCCCATATATTTCTGTTGGGACGCTGGCATTCTGGTGGGAAGGGAGAGGATTGGAGGGATCTTCTTATGAAGTTTCTGTTTCTGTTTCTTGCATTGCTGTGCTGTGGTAGGGGTTTCTGTTTCCTGCATTGCTGTACTGCGGTAGGGATTTTGTTTGCACTGCTTTAAACCGCTGTTTTTTTACGTGAGAAGATTTAGTTGCTGCCTAGACCTTTCGCTATGACAAGCCTTTCAATAAAATCTCTTTTTGAAACAACTTCAGTTTCAAGAGTTCTGCTTTCTTGTGAAGATTTGGAGAAGGCAAGGCCTTACACTGGGAATGTTTTCTCTGGTAATCATTCATTCCTGCATTTCTTTCATTCAGTTTTTTACTTTTTTTTTTTTAACTTACAGAGACCAAATGAAAGGCTTAGCATCCAATCTGAAAAACCAAGGGAAGAAATAGCAACATTGGATGAAACACCGGTTAGTACTTTTGTCTTTTTAATTGTACATGGTAGTAAAACAGGTATGCCTTCAAAACAAAGAACTTTATTATCAGAATTATTGGGAGACTGTTGGACCAAACTTTTTAGGAAGAGACTCTTGTAAGAAGCATCCTAGCTGCCGTGGCAGATGGAGGACAAGCAAAAAATTACAGGAGACAAAAACTCCATCTATTTTTATATAATATGCCATGTGCAGGATATGGACTAATTCATCTATGCATTCATCCATACATTCAATAACCTATGCCACATTTATGCTCTGCATCAGAATATCTGATTTGTAATAACAGCTTTTCACTTATATGTGATGCAATTTTGTTTGTGTGTGTGTGATTCTCATATAGGCACAGCAGGTTGCTTCTTCACTTTCCATGCAAGAGGCAAGTGATTGCAAGTTTGAGGTGGGAGATCTTGTCTGGTCCAAAGTGGGGACATATCCTTGGTGGCCCTGTATGGTTTCAAGAGATCCTCAACTCGAAGTTCATACTAAAATTAACACGAGAGGTCAGTAAAGAAAAATGTCTGAGCTGTTATTTCAGAAACTTTCTGAATAGCTAACTTGATTCATTATTTTATTAACTAGCTCATAATTCAAAATGAGCAGATTAGATCAAGAATCTAATTAAATTAAAACCAAGAGATGATATAGACAGTCTAAAACAATTGCATTTGGGTCCCTTACATTCTTTTTTCATATGTATACACCAGCATACATCTGCATACCATGTTTCCCCGAAAATAAGACCCTGTCTTATATTTTTTTTAACCCCAAAATAAGCGCTTGGCCTTATTTTCGGGCAGGTATTATTTTGGGGCATGTGGAGCAAGATGGGGCTCCTGTTGCTGTCTTACCTGATTTCCAGCTCTGTGTTTAAATATTTTCGGGGAGGGCTTATTTGGGGGGGGGGGCTTATTTTAGTACATGCGTTCAAAAGCCCGATTGTGTTGTGGTCCGTACACGGCCTGTGCAGCTAGTAGCTGATTCAGACAGCGAGGAGGCTGGTGTGGTGCTGTGCCACTAGCCTGTGCAGCTGGCACTCGAGTCTGACAATGAGGAGGCTGGAGAAGATGTGGTGCCAGAGGCGGGGATTCAGCCAGGGCCTTCAGCACCTCCAGAAGCTCCCTTAAGTGAAGAGGATGAAGAGGAGGAGCCTCTTCTCAATGCACAGGTGCGCAGAGCTGCCAAAAGATAGGAGTGGCTCCTCAGGAGGAGGTCTCCTCGAGAGTAAGGCTTGGGGCTAATTGGCCACTCCCTTAGCCTATTTAAGGAGGAATGTCGACTGAAGCAATTTGCAGGGAACAACTTAGTTCACATACCTTCATGTCTTGTCTTGCTTATCTTATCAGCTTCCTGCAAATTGCTTCTGGGCATTCCATAGTAAGTTTTCAATTATTCTTTGAATTCTTGGCAGCTGTTAATGCAATTAATTAACAGCCGTTGTTGTAAAAGACTGGTTTATTCAGTAAATTAAGATTTGAACGGACTTTGTGTGTGCTGCGTTCTTTGGGGTCCGTAGCTGGGGCTTATTATCAGGGGATGTCTTATTTTGGGGGAAACAGGGTACTTAACATCTGATGAAGTTTTAAAAGTCACAATTGAAGTGATGGTTAATTGTTTTGTTTTGTTTTGTTTTGTTTTGTTTTGTTTTGTTTTGTTTTGTTTTGTTTTGTT
>WNWU01000076.1:1646198-1666202 GCA_012654045.1 Ptyas mucosa
TTTTGTTTTGTTTTGTTTTGTTTTGTTTTGTTTTGTTTTGTTTTGTTAAAAGGGGAAATATTTTAAGTTTGCCACACTTCACGCAGATGTGAGAGTAAAATTGTGTGGTGGAATTTCTTAGCCAAATGTTTCCTTTACATGTCCCATTCTCCCCCCCACCCTTTTCTTTCCAGGTGCACGAGAATATCATGTTCAATTCTTTAGCAACCAGCCTGAAAGGGCTTGGGTACATGAAAAGCGGGTACGAGAATATAAAGGACGTAAACAGTATGATCAGCTGGTGGCAGAGGCTGCTAAGCAGGCCAACCATTCTGAGAAACAAAAGGTATGTACAGTCTGAAATGATAGCTTATTTTAGCAGCAAGTAAGAGAACAGCTGTGCCCACAAACCCAGATATTTTTAAATTTTATTACTAAATTTGTTTGCCACCCATCTTGATGCAATGCGATTCTGGGCAGCTTTACAACATCAAATAAAACTATATACATAACACGATTAAACAAACCCACCTATAAGTCTTTGAGTTAGAACCTGTATTTTTATGGTGATTTTATTATTTTATACATACATACATACATGTTTAAAATCATAGTAAAATCACAATTAAAAATGCAGGTTATAACTCAAGAGTTATAGGTGGGTTTGTGTATTTATATGGAAACTTATCAGTCAAGGTAGCAAATTACTGTTTGGATTTGAAAACAGACAGGTAATGCCATCAGCTCTTAAGGTAAAAAAAACAGGGAACCTCGTGTGATAATGGTCCTAGCCTTGCAAAACTTCTGCATAACCGTATAAAATTTCCTGCACCGCTAGAAAGATGGACCAATAGAAAAAAGTCATCAGCCGTTGTTCCACCATTGTTCCAAATCAGTGTTGCAGAAATAGAAATACGGCGTGCTATTATTACAGTTTGCCCCTTCTTACAGCAGAGATGGATAAGGGATGATGTGATATAGATGTATAACATCACAGCTGGTGCTGGAAAAATATGCCATCCATTGGCTTTGAACACAACAAAATTCAGGACTGAGAGAAGCCTTTACTTACCGTATTTTTTGGAGTATAAGACGCCCCGGAGTATAAGACGCACCTTAGTTTTTGGGGAGGAAAATAAGAAAAAAGCTGATTGGCGGCCTCTGGAATACCCCAAATCAGCTGTTCCCAGAGGTGAATTTTAGCAACAGGTTCGTTGGTTGTAAGCTCTGTGCATTTGTTGTAAGGTGCGTTGGTTGTAAGCCAGATGCGACCCGCGGGCCTTGAGTTTGACACCTCATGCCAGCTAGGGTTAGCTTGCAAAACATTTTGAACTCTGCCGATCCTTTTTTTTGTTAACGTCTTGCATCTTTTTTTCCTCCATGAAGTAGTCCGACCGTGTTGACAGTCGGGAGAACTTCAGAATCTGTCCGATGGTCAGATCTTAAGACGAGAGGGATGCTTTAAATAAGAATCGGCTTTAAACTGACAGATTTCTAACTCATTCATTTTACCACAGACGGCGTCTGACAGGGCCGTCTCTCTGGAAATACTTTGACACGGCAACTGAAGCCAAACCTATTTTCATTTGGGCACATTTTGTAAGTTAAGCGGGGGCTGAATGAATGCCATATCTTTTTTTTCCCCCTTCTTCTCTCCTAAGATTCGCAAACCGAGGCCGCAAAGAGAACGAGCACAGTGGGATATTGGCATTGCCCATGCTGAGAAAGCGCTAAAAATGAGTCTGGAAGAGAGGATAGAGCAGTACACTTTCATCTACGTAGATAAAGAGCCAGAAGAGGTGTCCTCAAAAGCCAAACGGATTGTCATGCCTAAGATCGAGGCTAAAAAGATCCGCAAAATCAAATCACCGCCAAGCTCTCCGCCGGAACAGACCAATGATGTTTTGGCCGCGCCTTCTCCACCACCCAAAACGGAGATCCGGAGGTATAGCCAGAGGAGACAGTCCAGTGCAGATGACGAATCCCCACCTGTGAAAATCCAGTGGAAAACTGCTGCGGCCAGAAAATCCCTCCCAGCGTCAATCACCATGCACAAAGGAACCCTGGACCTTCAAAAATGTAATATGTCTCCGGTTGTTAAAATCGAACAAGTTTTTGCTCTTCAGAATGCAGCTGGGAACGGAAAGTTCATTGATCAGTTTGTTTACTCCGCAAAGGTAAAGAAACGCCACTCTCTCTGATAAGGAACGTTTGTGCAGACCAATATTAAAAAGATTTTGCCTTGCAGCCCTCCTAAGAGCTACTTGGAACTTAAGTCCCACTGATGAGTTCAGAAAGAATTTACCGTGAGGTGGACGGCTTCCTTATGCGCTTTCAGATTGCAAGCAGTAGAAAATATCGGTGTGAATTGGTTTGACCTTAAAATGTCAAGAATAACAAGTCACTCGTCCTATATTTAGGGCGCTTGCCTCCAGGAGTAATATGTCATGTGAAATTGGTCAGTGTTTGGTGTGAAGTTATTAGATCGCAGCCAGAGATGTCCCTGCACCCTCTTTAATTGTTTTTCAGCTACTATAATTTTTTTACTTTTGAGTAAATGTGCGCGGACAGCTATTCACTTGGGGGGAGTGATAATTAGAGCGGGATTGTCTACCTGCTATCTTTGACAACTCCGCTAACGCATTCCAATTTCAAAAGAGTAATTTGCAAAAGCGGGAGCATTTAAATTCGTTTCTTTAATATTAAGTAACAACCATTGGGCTTAAATTCACCTGTTCTGCTGTTTTTGTAAGATCATAAATATACGTTTTCCCAGATGGTCCCTGTTGCATACATGCACGTTCGTGGAGCTATTCTAGCTACCATCACTGCTGGCTTTTCAGCAAACAAACAAAAAAACCCACACAATTTCCTGTAATGCCTGGGCTTGTACTTTTACAGTGGGTGGAGTGTCTCTTCCTCTTATTCAGTTTCAGGTTTATGAGTTCATTCACTCTGTGTCCAGGCTTGAATCCCTTTGTTCATTTGCACTTAACACCTATGTCATCCAAATCATGGTTGGCCCAAAGGCGCTTTTTTCAAAAGGCGACTAGGCTTTGTTTTTTCTTGAAGACGTTTCCCTTCTCATCCAAGAAGCTTCTTCAGTTCTGACTGAACGGTGGAGAATGGAAGGATTTATATTCCTTGCAGTCCATCTTGTCGTTAGCATTCTCCACCAGTCTTCAGTCAGATCCGAAGAAGCTTCATGGATGAGAAGCAAAACGTCTTCAAGGAAAAACAAAGCTCAGTCGCCTTTTGAAAAAAAAAAAACACCTTTGGGATTTGCACTCAACAATCTTTATTTACCGTATTTTTCGGAGTATGCGATGCTCCGGACTCTAAGACGCACCTACCTTTTCGGGAGAGGAAAACAAGGGGAAAAAAATCTGCCTCTGCCTCCCAGCAATTTGCCTCCTTACAGCAAACAGCCTGTTTAAGTTTCAGTTTTATTTTCAGCACAGCCTGATTAGCACAAGGAAAAAAAAAAATCTGCCTTTGCCTCCCAGCAATTTGCCTCCTTGCAGCAAACAGCGGAGGCCGAAAATGGTGGCAATAAGCAAGGCAATCCCTGCAACCTGAAACAGCTGATGGTTGGGAGGCCGATCTAACCAACCATCAGCTGCTTGTGCTAATCAGGCTGTGCTGAAGCTGAAACTGAAACGGGCTGTTTGCTGCAAGGAGGCAAATTGCTGGAAGGCAGAGCCCAAAGGGTGGGCGGGGCTACATTCAGTGTATAAGACACACCCAAATTTTCATCCTCTTTTAGGGGGGAAAAAGTGTGTCTTATACTCCAAAAAATACGGTATTTTTCATCCTCCTTGTCACCATCTTTGTTTTATGTCCTTGTTTCTATTACTTCTTTTTTTAATCTCGGTATTCCAAGTTCCAGGGTAGTTCTAGAACAGTTGTGAAAGTTCAGACCAGGAAGCTGGCAAGGAAATAGCTCATAATGCAGTAGCATTGTAACAGCACTGTATGGAACGGAGGGGGGGGGGGGGAACTGCTTGCAAACGCCTGCCCAAAAATTTATGCCCATTTCCTTTTCAATGTTGTTCTCTACCTCAAGAATCTCCCGTCTTCGAGCTAGTCTGGAATTCTCTCACGTTTTGTGGATGTCCTTATTTTATGCACACCCTTCTGAATGTGTGTCAGGAGTGGGCTCCTAGGGGTTCGGCAGGGTTCAGGCGATCCTCTAGCCAAGGATTACCAGGGTTCGGCGAACCCCCAAATGCCACTCCTGGCTGGCCACGCCCACCCCTCCCCTCCCCTCCCAGGAGTCTCCATACAGCCCATTCATCATTCCAGGTAAGTGCAGATGCTGTGTGGAGGGCAAAAAACGGGCCTACCAGAGGTTCCAGAAGTCCGAAAATGGCCCTGTTTCCAGTCCCGGATCCCAAGGGAAGCAGTTTTTGCCCTCCCGGAGGCTCAAAAAAAGCCTCCGGAGCCTGGGGAGGGTGAAAAATGCCCCTCCCCTGTTGTGGTGCAGGTAGCTGACTAGGCCACGCCCACCATGGCCACGCCCACCCAGCAACGGGGCAGCGAACCTGTTGCTAAAGGATCTGAAGCCCACCCCTGATGTGTGTGTGTGTGGAGGGGGAGTTCTCTCACATTTTGTGGGTGTCCTTGTTTTATGCACACCCTTTTGAATGTGAGCGTGTGTTTGTGTCTGTGTTACTGTGCTAAATAGTTGGGAAAAAAATGCATTTCTTACAGAGACCCTAATTTAGAAATACTCAAAAGCTCTTTTTTTTTTCATTCGTAATAGGGCATAGGAAACAAACCAGAGATAATCATCAAAGGGCATGACAAAGTCACCTCCGTCTCCATCCCGCGAACGGAGAGAGCGTCGTCACAAAGCGCACCCTCTCCAGAAACGTCTTCTGGGTTGGCAAGTAGGTAAAGTTTGTGGCTCTTGGTTTAAGGCCAAATGAATCAGACATTTTATCCAAGGGTGGAAAGCATCAGGTGGGAACCAAAGAAAAAGGGCTCCAACTGACCTTCAGTTTTTGCTAAGCTGGTTGCTACGAGCTAGAAGGCCATCCGAGAACCCAGTGGCAAAGGATAGGCTGAAGAAAGCTACGTAGTCCACGTAGTTACTGGTAGTTGAGCTGGACTAGAATGAGCTTTGACTTTTGAGAGCACCACATTGGAACAGGGGTGAAATTCAACAGGTTCGGGTTGAACCGGCAGCGGAAATTTTGAGTAGTTCGGAGAACCAGCAAATACCATCTCTGGCTGGCCCCAGAGTGGGGTGGGAATGGAGATTTTGCAGTATCCTTCCCCTGGAATGGGGAGGGAATGCAGAATTTGCAGTTTCCTTCCCCTGCCACGCCCACTAAGCCACACCCACCAAGCCACGCCCACAGAACCGATAGAAAAAAAAATTGCAGAATTTCATCACTGCATTGGAAGCCTAGCTGAACTGAAGTAGAGCCTTTGCTTGTGCCAACAGCAGAGTGAAGGTTCAGTAGAACTTTCCAATTTACTCTGGGCTACAGTTTAAAGAACCGGGGTGTTCACCTTAGCTTCAAATCTTCGAATAAAGACGGAACGCACATTTTAAGGGTTTGCAGGATTATATCATTTAGGCTTCCTTCAAAGGACGTGAGAACAAATAGTCCTGCGAAGTAGCGAGTTTCCAGGAACGCTGCTAACAACCGTGACTGCATTACAAGGAAAATTATGAAATGTCGTACGACACCTTAAACAATCGCCTTTATTACACTGCGAGCTGTTGTTCCAAG
This sequence comes from Ptyas mucosa, assembly GCA_012654045.1. Classification (NCBI taxonomy): domain Eukaryota; kingdom Metazoa; phylum Chordata; class Lepidosauria; order Squamata; family Colubridae; genus Ptyas; species Ptyas mucosa. The sequence continues at coordinate 1,651,922 of WNWU01000076.1, forward strand.
TTGCAATTCGATGAATGGTTTCCACGCTGACCCCAAAAAAATAAATAAAACCCAAACACCTTGCACAATAATAGATTTCCTCCTTCCTTTTGAGGTGGGGCAGTTTTGAGACGTCGAGAGACTCCAATTCTTTATTTTTTTTTAGTACCTCTTCATTTAGAACTGCAGCTGTGGAAACATCAAGGAAAGCAGTAATTAGAAAAATCCATACTAAAATAGCCTGATTTATTTATTTGTTTATTGGTTCAATTTATATGCCGCCCTTCTCCGGACACTCAAGGCGGCTTACAATGCGTTAAGCAATAGCCTTCCTACTTTCGTACATACCTGCTTAGTAGGGCTTTCGCCCCTCCCCCCAAGCGGTGTTCTTTTTTATACAAAGTCAGCTTATTGCCCCCACAATCCGGGTCCTCATTTTACCTACCTCGGAAGGATGGAAGGCTGAGTCAACCTTGAGCCTGGTGAGATTTGAACTCCCAGTAATTGCAGGCAGCTGGCATCTAAGTGCTACTTAACAGCGCTTTAGTCCGCTGCTCCACCAAGGCACCAAGGCTGATGGTGATTGTCTCCTGTATTTTGATTATTGATTGATAATCGGCCCTCACTTTTGGACTGAAAATGCTAAGAATGTAAAGTCAGTCCTTAAATACGCAGGAAAACTGCAATTCATTGTATCCGACCGTCTCCTAACCAGGGAAAGCTACAGGTGGTCCTTGTCTTGCAACCATTCATTTGAAGTTACAACGGCGCTGGGGGGAAAAAGTGACTTATGACCCTTTTTTTCCCACAGTTGCGACCGTTAACAGCATCCCCATGGTCGGGCGCATTGGCAACCGACTCATATTTATGACGGTTGCCGTGTCCCAGGGTCATGTGATCTCATTTTGCGACCTGACAAGTAAAGTCAATGGGGAGAAGCCAGATTCGCTTAACAATTGGGGTAGTAACTTAAGAACTGCGGTGATTCACTTAACAACTGAGGCAACAAAGGTCGTAAAGTGAGGCAAAACTCCCTGAATAAACATCTCACTTAGCAGTGGAAATTTTGGGCTCAATTGTGCCCGTAAGTCGAGGATTATCTGTATCGGCAGTCTTTCTGAAAGCCGCTGCATATCCATCCATCCATCCATCCGGAGGAGGCGAACATGGCCTGTTCCTGAAATAACAGATGGACTAATGGAAGAAGCAAAAGGTGGACTTACCAAGGGAAGAACTCCTTCAAAGTCCCATGTGACCATCTCTTCCATCTTCCCTCTCTCGCTTTCCTTTTAAATGAATGGACCTAGTCTTTATCTCAAATTTTAGATGAGAAGGACTCATCTGAAGGTTATTCATCGGCAGCCTACCCAGACTAGCATTTTCTTAGATTGAACAGGAGGTGTTCAAGGGAACTCAGCTGCATTCTGAAGATACTTCTAGTCATTCATGGTTGAGTAATCCAAGGAGGGAGAGAGGCCCAATTAACTGGGTGTCTCTTTTGTGACACTGAAATGTTGGAGGGTAGGAGGAAAAAACCTTTGATGTACCAGGAGTGGATTAGGAGTGTTGACAACATTCTATTGTCGAAGTGTTTGGAATGAAATATCTAATTAATCAATTTGCAAGGTAATAGTTTTTCACGACTTGCCACCATCCTGTGGTCCGCACATTTAATGTGGTGTAAGAGGCATATTCCTTTAGAAGAAAGAACTGTGGCTGCATTAAGTAGTACCCTCCTAGATCCACTCCAGATTTTTTTTCCCCCCCGCCTTCATAATAGATGGAATGGACACTATCTGAGGAATAGGTTTAAGGAGAATTTGCAGGTAAGAAAATTCTCCAATCGAAAAGAATCCCCTAAAGCAGCGCCCTCTAACCTTTTGAACACCAGGGACCGGTGCCACGGAGATTTTTTCTGTCGACCGGAAGGGGCGTGGTTTCCCATGCTGCCTACATCCCACAGATGGGACTACGCTTGCTTGCATGGTCCAGTTTATGGCATGCCGCGGCCCAGTGGCAGTCTACGGACCGGAGGTTGGAGACCCCTGCCCTAAAAGATCCGCATTTTTGCTACGAAATCTGCACCCTCTGTTGTGTGAAGTAGATATTTGTCCTGAAGTACGTAGAGGCGTACATTTTAGGGAGTTTGAACTCTGTTGAACTCTTATTTTCCTGACGCTGGAAATAAAGCATTGTCAGTGAATATAGCATATAGCATGTCCTCTTATTTCCTACAAAATTTTTTAATATACCGCATTTTTTCGGACTATAAGATGCACCTGACTATAAGATGCACCAAAATTTAGAAGAGGAAATCAACAAAAAAAAAAGTTTTTAGCCTCCATGAGCTCCATTTTCGGGCCTTTTCCAGCCTTTTTTCGGGCTATTTTCAAGGCTTTTTTCTACCCATTTTCTAGGCTTTTTTCGGGCCATATTCAAGGCTTTTTATGGCCCATTTTCAAGGCTTTTTTCAGCCCATTTTTCCCCCCCAAAAAAAGCCGAAAAAACAGGCCGAAAAAAGGCCCGAAAATGGGGGCGTGTGGAGGCAAAAAAAAAAAACAAAAAATGGCTGGCAGGTGGACGACGCTTTGGTAATACTCGGTCTATAAGACGGACAGACATTTTCAGCCCCTCTTGGGAAACAAAAAAGTGCATCTTATAGTCCGAAAAATACGGTAAGTTAGATGCTAAGAACCGTGTAAGAACTCTTAGAAAGCGAACTGGCTGTTGAGATAAACTAAAGGTATGCCTCCTGGATAGGCAGTTTTCAAATGAAATTAAGAAACATATTAACATCCTTGATGGTATAGTAGTTGGTTTGGAAAGCTAGCCCCCCCCCTCCCCTAATAATTTGAATTCTAGAAAACTCCCCTTTACCTTCGTATTAAAAGCTGGTCTTTTCCCGAACTCAGGACTCTGCCTGAAGAAGCACTGAGATGCATTGCCTGCAGCCAAAACGTCAGCTAGCAGATTAAAGTCTACGCCCTCCAGGAGAATATAGCAAAATCAGCACTTTGCTATTGAACGCCATCCCTCATTGAGGAAAAAGAAAGAGAGAGAGACAGAGAGAGGAGAGAGAGACAGAGAGCGCGGAGAGAGAGAGAGAGACGGAGAGAGAGAGAGAGAGAGGAGAGACAGGAGAGAGAAACAGAGAGAGAGACAGAGAGGAGAGAGAGACAGAAAGGAGAGAGAGACAGAGACAGAGAGAGGAGAGAGAGACAGAGACTCATGTAATGGAAACCATTCTCTTCCCTCAGGTTCTGTAGAAAAGAAGCAACAGCGAAGATCAATTCGAACTCGCTCAGAGTCTGAGAAATCCACTGAGGTTGTGCCAAAGAAGAAGATCAAAAAGGAGCAGGTTGGCTTCCTCGATGTAGAGAGTTAAAAAAAATATATCGTAGTCATACCCGTTGTCACTTTTTATACTGATGCCTTTTTTTTATTTAAACCCCACCTACCCTCTCTCTCTATTTTTTTTTTCAACTCCCTCCCCCCTTTTTTGGGGGGGACTCTCCTCCTTGAGATCCAAACCCTTAATAAACTCTGCTGGTCAACTAAGTTTCCACTGACAGCATCATTTGTACTTTTGGAGAACCCGAGAAAATAGAGCTTCTCACAAACGCGATGATTTGTTTCTTGTTACGAGCTGTGTGATTATTATTTTTTTTATGTTTCCGTGAGTTTCCTGGATCGCGCTCGGCTTTGTTCGCATCTTAGCGTAGCCGCTGGGAGTATATTGAGGCCAACACTTGTGGTTTTGTTTTTGTTGTCTTTTTTTTTCCCCCCTTTCCAAGAAAGTAGGATGGATATTAGACCCTCTTGAAAGGGGGAGGGGGGTGTTTCTAAGCATGGTCTGACAATGCTGACAGCAAGCAGGAAGGAACATAATTCCGGGTATCTATGGAGTTTCTCCTCCATCCAGGTCATGGTTGTCCCAAAGGTGCTTTATTTTTTTCTTTTCAAGAGGCAACTGGACTTTCTGGTTTTCCTTTTTTTCCTGGAAGACGTTTCGCTTCTCACCCGAGAAGCTTGGACAGAGAGGATTGCTGGTTTGAAAGAGGCCATCTATGTCAAAATTGAACAGCCCTCTCTCAACAGAGGGGGAACGATACGATATCATCTCTCTCCAGTCTACAAACCCAGTCCTTTCAACAGTTCCAAGAAGGCACCACCACTCAGATGACCCTGAGGATACAGATAAACCTCCAAGGGACCTGAACGACCCGCTTCGGCTCAACCCTGCCAAGACCGAGTGGCTGTGGGTACCGGCATCACGGTCCGATAGAGAGGTTCCATCTTTGGTTATAGGGGGTGAAGTTTTACCCCCTGTAGACAGGGCACACAACTTGGGTGTCCTCCTGGATTTACGGTTGAGCTTAGAAGATCATATAACAACCGTGTCCAGGGGGACGCTTGCTCAGGTTCGCCAGTTGCGCCCCTATCTGGACCGAGATGCCCTACGCACGGTCACTCATGCGCTAGTCACCTCCCGTATTGACTACTGCAATGCTCTCTACTTGGGGCTGCCCTTGAAGACCACTCGGAGGCTTCAGCTGGTACAGAATGCGGCCGCGCGGGTTGTGATGGGAGGGTCCCGATACTCCCATGTTACACCTCTCTTGCGCGATTTGCATTGGTTGCCGGTTGCCCTCCGGATGAGATTCAAGGTGCTGGTGACGACCTATAAAGCCCTACATGGCTTAGGCCCAGGATATATGTCGGACCATCTGCAGCCAGCAACAGCTCCCCATCGCCCAGTGCGTTCTCACAGGGAGGGCCTACTCAGGGTGCCGTCGGCTAGACAATGTCGGCCGGCGACCCCCAGAAGTAGAGCTTTCTCTGTGGGCGCTCCCACCCTTTGGAATCAACTCCCCTGGGGGCTCCGGTTGGCCCCTGACCTTCGCACCTTCCGCCGCAAATTAAAAACATGACCCAGCCTGGACTGATGGGGTTTGGATTATTTTAATGTGTTTAATATGTGTTTGATATGTAGTTTTATCTGGTTTGATTCTCATTGTTGTGAGCCGCCCTGAGTCCTATGGAGATAGGGAGGCATACAAATCAAATCAAATGAATAAAATAAATAAATAAAAGAATGCAAATGTCCAGCTGTCTGCAAGGAGTGTAAATCCTTCCATTCCCCACCATCCAGTCAGAGCTGAAGACGCTTCTTGGAGGAGAAGCGAAAACGTCTTCCAGGAATAAACAAGAAAGTCCAGTTGCCTCTTGGGGGAAAAAAAGCACCTTTGGGATAATTCTGAGTTGCCTTTTTTTCTTGTAAGAAGAACCAACATGCACACTGGGTATTTCTTTTGCGGGATGGGCCTCAAAGGTGTATATTGCTCTTGGAAATAGCCAGTTGCATGTCAAGAGGTGGGGTGTAAGTTGCTTCATTGTGCCACTCGTGCTGTCTGGATTCTCTGCATGTTTCAAGAAGATTATTACATTTGGGGTTTTCTCAACCATTTGGGTATGCTCCATTTTTTTTTTTAAATTCAAAGGAAATTTATTTTGGAATATCAAGTATAACAGACGTTCCCTAACAGCCCCAATCATTTGAAAAAGTTCAAGACGGCAACTTCTAATAAATGTTACATATGGTTTTTTTTTTTATTCTTATTATTTTTGCTCGCTCTGAAGCTAAATATGTTCTGTTTAAAATACCAGTTCATTATTCCGGCTTTTAACTTTGGCTTTGCTGTCTCACCAATACTTTTTCTGGGTTGGATTTCCAAAGTAGTGATTTTAAAGGAAGAAAATTTCAACACAGGTTTTGGTGGTGTTGTTTTTTTTTAATTAAAAAAAAAAACCTCATTCCCCAAGTAATCTTTGCTTGCTTTATACTATGGAACTAATTAAATTGACATAGTATATTGTACTGGTGTTTTCAGGAAAAGCATATAGGAAAGCTTAATGATCAGAGAAGAACTGTATTGCATAAGCTTGAATATGTAATATGTTCAGAAAGGCATACTGATATTTTAGGATTCAGCGACCATATTTGTTCATATCAGTGACTTTCCAAATTAATTCTGCATCCTTTCAAATTTTAAGATGACAACTGGAATATTAATTTCAACTGAGAAAGACAATTGTTAATTCTGTTGCAAGTGAGTGATAGCAAAATACAAGTGATTGTCTAGATTTTATATTTGTATTATCAATTGTATCCTATACAAATCCTTCTATTGTATGTTTTTATCCATTGTACAACGAAATAAAATATTTTTCAAACATTATAGGACAATCCTTAATAAATATTTCGAGATGTGTTTCTTAACCTGCCTATGTAAATCACCTTACGGAGAACTTTTATTTTCTTTTTATTTTCAAATTGCAATTTTTAGCCTTTTAAAAAAAAAAAGAAAGAAAGAAAAGCGAGACCTTTAGCCAAGAAGCTGCTCGCCACTACCAAATTCACAACTTGGGTGTTCCCCTGCCGAAAACCAACCTCTCTATGTAGGATCCAAGGCACAGAAATACAAAACGCCTGGAAGGGATTTCACAAGGTCACCAACTTCCTATATCCATGTGCCGTGTCGACATCGCTTCCAGCTGTATAGAGGCCTGCGGTGCATTTGCACGGCTTCCTTCCCCCCTTCTGCCTTCTGCAGAGCTCTATACAGAGGAGAAGCCCATGTCCTCAGAAGCTCTGGCTTCAAAACGGGGCCGTGAGTTAAAATGTCATTTGGAACTTTGAGCGTCCTGCTTTTCTCTCCTTTCATAGCTATCGTTATTTTTATTTTATTTTTTCCCCCTTTTCCTCTAGCTCAAGGCTTGGTGGCTCGCCCTACCTCCTAACCCCTTAATTGGTTCTTGGACAAAAATAAAAGCCTTCCTGACACTTCACGCACACATTGAATGGTTTTGAAGCAAACAGAAGCCCGTTTTATGTTGCTTAGGGAAGGCAGTCTTAATTAAATCCACAAAAAGAGAAATATATACCCTGTTTCCCCGAAAATAAGACTCAACTGGAAAATAAGCCCTAGCATGATTTTTCAAGATGCTTGTAATATAAACCCTACCCCAAAAATAACCCCCAGTTAAGATCATCAGCCAGATGGACGTGATTAGTACCGTATTTCCCCAAAAATAAGACCTAGCCAGAAAATAAGCCCTCATGCATCTTTTGGAGCAAAAAATAATATAAGACCTGGTCTTATTTTGGGGGAAACATAATATATATTTGGGTTATGGGTGGAGGGGGGGGAAAAAAACCCTTAAGTGTGATTCCTTATATACTAACTGCTTGCATTGAATTTACATTTCCTCCTTTGTACTAGGGAACAAGAAATGTCTTTTCTAACCACTCATTTTCCTGTCTAAACAGGTAGAAACAGCCCCACAGGCAGCAGTGAAGACTGGATTACAAAAAGGTTAGTGTGGCTTTTATTTCTTGTGGTTTGCCTTTGTTTCTCGGTCTCTCCAAGGTTTTTGACGGACGTGTGAATGAACGTTCTTAGTATGTACTGCCGAATAAATGTAGTTTATTGTCACGCTAACCCCTCCGTAACCAGGTCGTGTCAAAAGGCGGTGAAGCAGAATCTCTGACAAAGCAGGCTTGAAAATGTGCAAAATGGAAGCACCCTCTATCTTAAATCTCCAACAAGAATAATTAGTGGAGTGAGGACTAGCCTTGGGTGTGCAACAAGTGGTTTTGTTGTCTATCAGAGTTCATTTCTTCAGAAAGTCTTTAGGCGTATGGTTCTCCAATTTATTATATCACGGGAAGCTTTATCAGGCTGGAAGAGTCAGGAGCACACATTAAGCTCCAGTTGTTTCATTTATTGCTCATACCTACACACAAGAATCCAGTCAACTGAAGACCAAATTGGACTAGATAAGAGTCAACTATAGAAGAGCAGGCAAACTGGAAGGCAGGGTTAAACATGCCATCAGTTTGGAGTCATTGCACTGTCACAAGACACCCAAATCCAGCCTCCCCATGAATTCCATTGACCCGTGTCCAGCACCAAAATTTATTGTTAGTTGACTATATTCTTATGTAGAGGTAGCAGTAATAAACTCTTCTCTGCTTTGAATTCCATGAATGCTTCTGGTTATTTGTACCTGACATCAATGGAATTCAAGACGGGTTGGACCTAGACTGTTTATGGCAGGGTGGGTTTGATTTAAATCCAAGTCGGTTTAAATCACGATTTAAATCATGATTTAAATGACTAGTAAGAAGTCTTGATTTAAATCAACTCAATTGAAATCATAATTTTAAAGAGCAACTGTCATCTCTGCTGGGAAATTGTGTGAATGCATCAATGCAGCGCATGTTGCCTCAGCTTGCAGAGCCTGGATTCATTGAATGGGTTTACCAAAATGTAAATAGTGCAGAATACACAGCCTCATGCTACATAACTAAGCTCCGTTTCATGCTGAATAAACTAAATTATTAGTGCGCATCTTAAATAGAAAACTATCTTTAAATAGATTTTTGCTCCAAAAGCATTTTATTAAAATAAATTTGATAAAAATTAAAAAAAATCTGATTTAAGTAAAAAAAAAACCCAGATTTAAATTTTTTAAAATCTGATTTAAAAAAAAAATCATCAATTTTTTATCCAGCCTGGTTTATGGGAACGTAACAACTCTAGACTGATTACTCTCTTTATTCCATCCCCAGGCTCTGACCGTCCTTCCCCTACAAAAGTCTGGTTAAAGCAGTGGTGGAATTCAAATTTTTTTACTACCGGTTCTGTGGGCGTGGCTTGGTGGGCGTGGTTGGCTTGGTGGGCGGGGCAGGGGAAGGATACTGCAAAATCCCCATTCCCTCCCCACTCCTGGGGGAAGGATACTGCAAAATCCCCATTCCCTCCCCACTCTTGGGAGAAGGATGCTGCAAAATCCCCATTTCCTCCCCACTCCTGGGGGAAGGATACTGCAAAATCCCCATTCCCTCCCACTCTTGGGGGAAGGATGCTGCAAAATCCCTATTTCCTCTCCACTTCTGGGGGAAGGATATTGCAAATCTCCATTCCCACCCCACTCTGGGACTAGCCAGAGGTGGTATTTGCCAGTTCTGCAAACTACTCAAAATTTCTGCTACCGGTTTTCCAGAACCTGTCAGAACCTGGTGAATAGCACCCTGGGTTAAAGGTTAGAATGGCTGGGATTTAGAGCTGCTTCAGATATTCTTTGAAGACCTGCATTTGCCATGCTTCCTGTCTTAGGATGGGAAGGCGAAAACTTTCGCTTCTGCCTCCTTCCTCCAAATTTCTGTCATCACTGACACCAAGCGTTTCTGCTTCCTTCCTCCAAGGCACTGTAATCTAATGAATACCATTCAGATCTAGGTACAGAAGGATGTTCGATTTCATGTTAGTTTGATCATGTGTATTCAGTGCTAATTGCTTCTGAGGTTGCATTTCACATATGGGAAAGAATAAGGAGCCTTAAGTGTTGTCAAAATAAAATACCCAAACCACAAATCAGTGCTTTCCTGACTTTTCAGCCTTTGGAGAAAAAAAAATGCTATCAAAACGACTTTATCGTTCAGCAATATTGTTCCGATTCTGACTTTCCGCTCTGTTTTTGAAGCAGCTCATCCCAACGTGTGTTCTTCATTGTGTGATTGCTTTTAGTTCTTACATTGTGAGCTGCCTTGGGAGGATTTTAATTTGGAAGATAAGGTATAAATGAACAGAAGATGCACCGTGTATCCCCTATCCAACCGTTAATAGCATTGTTGCATTGGGAAAGCCCTGCTTTTAAAATCCTAGATTAGTTTACTGTTACAAAAGCTTTTAAATCAAGTGTGCAATTTGGCTAGTTCTCTTGGCATTGTTCTTAATTTCTCTTTCAGTAGCTTACATATTTGAGAGGTCTTTTAGGATTAATTCCAGTGTGTTGCGTTAAGGTGCCAGTGAGATTTCCGATTCTTGTAAGCCTCTAAAGAAAAGAAGTCGTGCCTCCACAGATGTAGAATTGGCTAACTCAGCTTACAGAGATACCTCCGACTCTGATTCAAGAGGACTTAACGATATACAGGTATTTATTCGGCCCCAGCTTTGAAACTGACAAATAATTTGATAAATCTGTTTCACAGATCGTTTTATGTTTAAAACCTTGGGAGTGAGATGTTTGTGGCTGTTAATCTTCTTTGAATATGTTTTCTTTGCAAACACAACTGTAAACAATGTACAAAAACATCCCATTTTGACAACAAAACAGATTTTTGACATCAGGCAAACGTAAACAACGTTGACTTAAGTGCAGTTCGGTTACGTTTCTGCTCCTTCCTTAAGATCGAATTGAATTCTGTATTCCGAGTGTTATTGTTTGGTCGTCTTTTTTTCTCTGCATCGAAAAAGGAAAATGTCGAAAAAAGTGGAATTACATAAAATGCTGCTGCAGTCAAGGCTGGGAACAAACATGAAAATTATAGCTTTTAAAGAAACAAAATGGAAAGAATTGGCCAAGAACACTAAGTAGAACAGTTAACCTATCACGGTTAGCACTAGCTTGATGATGGTGGTTGGGTTAGGGCTGAAACATTGCTTTTCTCTGCATTGTTTAAAATTCTGTTCTACTTTTCAATTTTTGATTTTTACGTGACAGGAAATAGTTAAGAAAGATTCAAATCAGAGAAACCTTAAAGAGTATTTTATTTTCAGGTTGGTAAAGACGGAAGATAGTTTGGTGAGGCCTGCCAGCAGCAATGTCTCTATCCTTACTTTCCCGTACCTTAATGATAACATGATTATTATTTCTTAATATTCAAAATTCCATCACTGATTGCAGAAGTGCGGGAAAATAAAATGTCGGCAGTATTCCCAAAATTCCTCTAGGTCTCACCTGAAGCCAAGGTGCCTGAGAAACAATACACGGTGGGATTTTTAGAGAGACATTGTTTGTCATGTAACCTGCCACCAAAAAGGAAGAGAAGGAAATGATTCATAATCAGTCCTGATCAGGAATAGCAGCAAAGCAATTTGAGCTAGAGAATGATTTAAGAGAGGATTGAGAATAACCCAGGGAAGTACTATAAGGAAATTAATAATACTGGGGGATACTCAGTGTGGTAAGGGGAAGAGTAGAGAGAATACAAGTAGTCCTCATTAAACGACCCCACGTTCGAAGTAATTTATTTATTTATTTATTTTATTTTATTTCCAATTTATATACCGCCCTTCTCCCTGAGGACTCAGGGCGGTGTACAGCCAGAAATAAAAACATGAAATGCAAATATTAAAAACAGTTAAAATATATATAAATTTGGCTCCAAAATTTAAAACTAACAAACCAATTTAAATATTTAAAATTTCTTCTTAAGCCAGCCCGGCTTGTTGGAAAAAATGTGTTTTGAGGGCACGGCGGAAGGCACTGAGGTCATGTATTCTCCTTATCTCCGGGGGCAACTTAATGATGGCACTAAAGGAAGGGAGCTTACGACGCGTCCTCATAGTTGCAACCATCGTGGCATTGCAACCAGTATCACAATTCAGACACTTGGCAACTGGCTTGCAATTAATGATGGTCGCAGCATCCTCCAGTCACATGATTGCCATTTGTGACCTCCACTGCCAGCCGTGGGGAAGCTGGGAGGAAGTCACAAATGGCGTGACTTCCGTGACATCATTAAGCATGATCATGTGCTCATTAAGCATGATTCCATGATCATTAAGCATGATCACATGACATCATGCTTAATGATCACTCAGGATTTGCTAAACTGGGAGTGTTAGAATCGCTATCGTGAGTCAGCACAATCGCGTGCTATTGCCCTTGTCAGCCATGTCACTTAAGAAAAAGGACTTTCTGGTCCCAGTTAGCATTGTTACCGATGAAGCTATTATGAGGACTCTACCGAAAACAATAGGCGTGTTAGAAAGAGCCCTAGAAAGGATGATAAGACACAGAGAGGACAGCTAGCGGGATAGATTTATTTGCCAAGGGGTGGTGAATAATTCTGGGGAGGGGAAAAGATTCCTGACCACGTTACAAAAGCTATGTCCGTGAATCCCACACATGGGGGGCATATTCAATTCCCAGTAGAGAATTGGAACCCCATAGAACAGTGTTGGCTAACCTTTTTGCCATCGCGTGCCAAAAGCTGGGGGAATGCAGGGTGGTCGCGTGCATGCGTGCCCACCTATAATTCTATGCTCCCTGTCCCCCCACGCATGCCCCCCCACTTTTGGCATGTGATGGCACAGTGGCCCGGTAGACCCGTTTTTTTGCCCTCCCCAGGCTCCAGAGGCTCTCTAGGAGCCTGGGGAGGGCAAAAAGAGCCTTCCCCACCTCCCTAGAGGCTCTCCGGAGGCCGGAAACAGCCTGTTTGCCAATTTCTGTTGTGCCCAGAAAGCCCATAAATCAGCTGGCCAGCGCACGCATGCGTGCTGGAGCTGAGCTAGGGCAATGCTCACGTGCCCACCAATATGGCTCCATCACGGCCATAGAATAACATCTACCCGTGTTTCCCCCAAAATAAGACCGGGTCTTATTTTCTTTTGGGCCCCAAAATAAGCACTAGGGCTTATTTTCAGAGGGGGTTTTATTTTTTCCCCCATCTACAAAAGGTCCACTTCTTCTGCTTGTTCATGTGGGCAGGAGGGTGTGCCAGTGCCGCTGCTGTGAGGTGGGGGTGGAACTGCCCAACGCACCCTGCACCAGCTTATCTCAGGATCCCCCCAGCCGGGCCATCCATGCCCCAACATCTGCCTCGCCTCATGGCCGTAGCACCAACATACCACTCAGCCTCCTGCTTCGTTGTGGCCGCGAGCAAGCAGAAGAAGTTGGCTGGTAGCCATGTGTACCCCGGCTGCACATGGCTGCCGATGCTGCTGCCACGAAGCTGGTGTTGGGGCGTGGATGGCCTGGTTGCGGGCGCCCTGAGGTAAGCCAATGTGGGGCGCATGGGGAAGTTCCACCACCACCCCGCCTCACCTCGTGGTCATGGCACCTCAAGCCACCAGGCGTCTGGGCAGGCTCTTAAGTAGGAGCCTGGTGGCGCAGTGGACTAAGTGCTGTTAAAAGTAGCACTTAAGTTGCCAGCTGCCTGCAATTACTGCAAGTTCAAATCCCACCAGGCTCAAGGTTGACTCAGCCTTCCATCTTTTCTAAGGTAGGTAAAATGAGGACCCAGATTGTGGGGGCAATAAGCTGGCTTTGTATAAATATACAAAAGTATGAAGGCTATTGCTTAACGCATTGTAAGCCGCCCTGAGTCTCCGGAGAAGGGCGGCATATAAATCAAATTTTTTAAAAAAGTAGGGCTTATTTTAGGCACACTTGCAAAACATGCGAGGTCTTATTTTCTGGATAGCTCTTATTTTCAAGGAAACAGGGCAGCTACCCACATCTGATGAGTCCCAATAAGGCAAAACTGACCATGTGGTCCCTCCTGGTAGTCATTGTAACTGGGCACATTATATTATTTTCTGATTTCTTCTGAAAGGGGCTTCTGTTGGATTATAAAGCTGAAGATTTGTAGTTGGGGATCTGCATTTTAGGGGCCAGATTTTTCTACCGTTATGTCTTCAGAGTTCTAGACTGCTTGGTTTCTCTTTTAGTTCTCATTTATTTGTTTTCCAATATTTCTGCTCCTTCCTTAAGATCGAATTGAATTCTGTATTCCGAGTGTTATTGTTTGGTCGTCTTTTTTTCTCTGCCTTGAAAAAGGGAAATGTGGAAAAAAGTGGAATTACATAAAATGCTGCTGCAGTCAAGGCTGGGAACAAACATGAAAATTTATGTTATGATTAAATGCCCCGCTTCTCCCTGTAGACATCTGTAATGATGATACTAATCAACTTTCCAAGCCCAACCACCATCACACAGTGATGAGAAGCTCCCTATGACGAAGGCCAAACATAAGTCAATGCTTTGAACTTAAATCGTTTGTTTTGATAGTTTTTCGAGAGGATAGAAAAATATAGCATTTTTTTTTAATGCTCGGTTCACGGCTTCTTTTTGGAAAATGGCCCTTGTGATTACGCCATAGTTTATTTACTTTACTTTATTGATTAGCCCGTGGGCCATATCAAAGTGCAGAATTCCAGACAGAAATCATTACCAAAGTCTGATAAAAACAATTTAAAATGGAATTGGATTAAAATACGAATAAAAATACGAATAAAATTGGAATAAAATACAGTAGTTTAATACATAGAAAAATAAAATATGAAAAAATTACCGTATTTTTCGGAGTATAAAACGCACCGGATTATAAGACACACCTACCTTTTTTGGTGAGGAAAAGAAGAAAAAGAAATCTCCCTCTGCCTCTGCGCAATTTTGCCTCATTGCAGCAAACAGCCTGCTTTACTTTCATTTTCATTTTCAGCACAGC
>WNWU01000076.1:1679354-1689685 GCA_012654045.1 Ptyas mucosa
ATAGATAGATAGATAGATAGATAGATAGATAGATAGATAGATAGATAATAGATAGATGATAGATAGACTATAGACGATAGAGAGATAGATAGATGATAGATAGATAGATAGATAGATAGATAGATAGATAGATAGATAGACTATAGACGATAGATAGATAATAGATAGATAGATAGATAGATAGATAGATAGATAGACATAGACATAGACGATAGATAGATAGATAGATAGATAGATAGATAGATAGATGATAGATAGACTATAGACGATAGAGAGATAGAGATAGATAGAGAGATAGACGATAGAGAGATAGAGAGATAGATAGAGAGAGAGATAGATAGATAGATAGATAGATAGATAGATAGATAGATAGATAGATAGATAGATAGACGATAGATAGATGGATGGATGGATGGATGGATGGGCAAGGGAAGGACTAGATATAACATTTGTAGGTCTCTGATCTGTGTTTAAAGGAAGATGGCATGTATATATCATTCTGACAGCTCTTGTAAAAAAAATTGTGTAATAGAAAGGGAATGAAAATATGCATAACATCAGACCATGCATCTTGCAAGACTATGCTTCTTACAGATACTATATCTGAAAAAGAAAAGAAAAAAGTTGCTGGCTTGAAATATGGAGAAATGTGGGTATTTCACTGATTGAAAGCTAGTGGCTTCCTAAAGCACATAAACGGAGGGTTTGCTTTAAAAACATTTATTGAAGCTTCCTAGAAACCATTCTTGAAGTTCACCATGACCAGAACACTATGGATATAAACAACCAGGGAATTGTGTGCTTAGAATTCTCAGAAATGAAATAAGACTCTCATATTTTTGGTCCCGTTGCATTCTCTTAAATTGTGAGGGAGCAAACAAATATCGATGTCATATACGTTAGGCTAGCCGGTCTAGTAAAGGGTGATGATGGGTTTTCTTGCAATGGAGGAAGTAGGAAAATTTGCTTTCACAATGACTATTTAAGCAATTCTGTGGAAAAATACTGGAGGTATTATCACCTTGGGCGTCTTACAGCCCAGGCTGCCTCTTCCTTCTTTAGCCAAGTACAAACTGGCTTACCTCTTTTTTGAGAAGTTTGGCTTGTGCTTCATTGCCTTGCTCTTCGGGAGATATTGGGGCATTTCTGCCCTGCGTTTTAAATCTGCGTAAAACTCGCCATATTTTGTTTTCAAAGCACTTTTGCATAATTCATTGGGGTTTCCCCAACCATCAGGGAGATTGAAGGGATGGGATGCAAGACAACTTAATTTCCTCCACCTGGGGGAAGGGGAGCTAATATTATTTGAGTACCAATTAGACATTGCCAATATGATTTGAGCATGGCTGGCCCTAAGGGGTTTTTTCTTTCTTTCTCATTGTTTATTTTTTTCTCTCTCTTTCTTTAAAAACAATTGAAAACTGACTTCTATGCTGGTTAGCATCTTTTGAACCTTCTCTGCCATTCAGTGGAATAATCCCAATATATACACAATGACCTTGCTATCTAAGTGTGCTCGCTCTGGAATCCAGGAGAATTGCACCATTAAGAATGCAAAACTGTCGTTGCTTTGTGAAAAACTGTAACATCTTCGATTGGATATGGGAAACTTCTATTGAATATATTAAGCTAAAGCCAGAGCGGTGCAGTGGCCTAGGGGTGAAGACGCTAGTCTCCCACTCGGAAGGTTGAGAGTTCAATCCTAGGCAGTGACAGATGTTTCTCTTATCAGGGTACAAAGAGAAAATATCTGCTGTGAACTCTACGTAGGCGTCAGGAAGGGCATCTGGCCAGTAAATGCTCAGCTCCATTCATTCACCCCCCGACTCCAGGGATTACTGGGCCGTAAAAAGAAAAGAAATAAAGCTAAAGCCAAACTTGATTGAGGTTTGGAAGTGTGTTCTAAACAGACTGTTATCTGGTGCATTTTATATTAAACAGGTCGTATGGTGAGATGTTTGAGATGCCCCATTGCCTATCACTCAGGAGATGGCTGTATTGCTGCAGGAAGCTTGTTTGTGTCATCCCACATCCTCATCTGTAGTAACCATTCCAAAAGAAGCAATCACTCCTCATCAGCTGTAAATGTAGGCTTTTGTTTCGTTTGTGCAAGAGGTGAGCTCTGTTTTTTTTGCCTTCCTTTTGTCGATCTCTTTGATGTTGAGTCTTTGATTTTTTTTTATTTTTATTCTTTTGTTGAAAAAAAATGAACTGTTATATCTCCCCCCACCCCCCGCCCCAAAAATCGCACACCCTCACATGTACTTCCAATGTGCATCCCCATCGACGGACACAGACATCATGTGCATTCCCGTAGACCAGAGGTCTTCAAACTTGGCAGCTTTAAGACTTGTGGGACTTCAACTCCCAGAATTCTCCAGCCAGGAGAATTCTGGGAGTTGAAGTCCACAAGTCTTAAAGCTGCCAAGTTTGAAGACCTCTGCCATAGACAGACACAGACATCAATCCAAGGAATTACTGTTGATCAAGAATTCCTCATTGGCTGTTGGGAAGAACAGCTTCTAATGACCATTGCTGGGTTTTCTCTTTTCCCTTCTTGTTCTCCGTTCCCCCTTCTTAAAACAAGACAATGAGGAACTATCTCCTTTTGCTAGTTCGGGGGATGGATGAGGGGAAATAGGCTGACAACAGTGACTTAAATTCCGAGAAAGTCAATTGACTTCCATAATCATTATTTTTAAAAAAAGAGCATGAATAACTCTGGTAAATTGATGAGTCATCTTGAAGATGGATGGATGCGTGTCTTCTTGATCAGGAAGGAACTCTTTTCCCCATAGTTTCAATTAAAATGTTTTATATGAAGCAATTATCTGCATGACTCTAAAAATTACCACCCTTCGTTAGAATTATGTCCTCTAATTCCCTGTTACCTGCCTCACCTTCTAACCCTGCTAATTTGAAGATATAAGAGTGTTGTTGTTTTTTTTTAAGTTGGTAGCTTTAGTGAACCAAAGCTCACCTCCATTACAGAAATTCACCTATGAGTAGCACAAGTATAAAAGATATTTAGGTTGAATTCATTCTCGTGTAACGATAACGTGACAGCAAACTTGACATGTATGTTTTGAGAAAACATAGCTAAAGAAGGATAAAAACCGAGTGATAAAACCCTTAGTTATTTTCACTTAGAGGGATTCAATTTGGTATTAAAATATAACAGAAATTACACTCCGTACATTTAATTCAAGACAGACCTGTTTATCCTATTGACATAAAATTGTAGGCAACTATAGGTTTCAAGGGATTTGCATGTGTTATATTCGATCATCCTCAGTAAAAGCAACAGGTACATTAAAACTACTTTGGACCATCATGTGTGCAGCACAGGAAAGATAGTTTAAAGAGAAAATGTATGGGACGATAAAAATATATTGGAGCGGGGGGTTACTATCAGATACATGAGAAGAAATAAAGGAATTGCAGTTCTAGGCAGAAACCAGTAGACAGAGTTCTTGTTGTATTAAATAAACGTTTTGCAGAAGAATGATGTCTAAAAGTTTAGAGAAAGAAATGCTGAATCTGAATTATATGAAAGCAACATTTAGAAAGGATAGTCCGTCGATTTATTTTTTTTTTTATGTCTCAAGGAGAAACTGTATATAGTCTTTAAGGGATGACAGTGAATTGATGGCACACAATCAATCAATCAATCGGCTTATATCTCTTTCAGGACTTTGACATAGGTTTTTAAACCAATATTATTGTCATTCAAATCCTTCACATACGTAGGTAGAAATCGGGGGATGATGATGTGCATTTAGTGCTTATCAACCCTGACTGCTCTTTAGAAGGCCAGATCCTGAAGATGAAACTCAAATATTTTAGCCACCTGATGAGAAGGAAGGACTCACTGGAGAAGAGCCTAATGCTGGGAAAGATTGAGGGCAAAAGAAGAAGGGAACAGCAGAGAACGAGGTGGCTGGATGGAGTCACTGAGGCAGTCCGTGTGAGCTTAAATGGACTCCAGAGGATGGTAGAGGACAGGAAAGCCTGGAGGAACGTTGTCCATGGGGTCGCGATGGGTCGGACACCACTTCGCAACTAACAACAACAAATTATTCAAAATTTGGATTGCTTTTAGGTGCTTTCCCTTCCCACGTTAATAATAATTTTGGTTTTATATTTGGAAGTAGATTTTTTTTATATATTTTAGAGATTACAGAATAATGGGCCGGACCCACTTAGATTAAATTTAGCGAGGAAAATAAATAAATTAAAGCTTTTAAAAAGTTACTACACTAGTTTTAAGTTTTCAATAAAGTTCTAGTTGCATTTATTTTACGGTTTGGCACTTTAGTTTCCGTTAAACTCAGTGAAATTTGGATTCCCCAACATTCCGTATTGAAGTACAACGGAATTATCGCTGTAGTCTTGGCTTGGTAATTATTCCTGAAATCCAGAGAAAGCTACTGTC
Source organism: Ptyas mucosa (assembly GCA_012654045.1). Lineage (NCBI taxonomy): Eukaryota > Metazoa > Chordata > Lepidosauria > Squamata > Colubridae > Ptyas > Ptyas mucosa. The sequence goes on from WNWU01000076.1 coordinate 1,683,790, forward strand.
TTGTTAAAGTGCTTTAGATTATATTTTTAAGGTTTTTTTTAATGCTTAGGCCAGATGGTTCTGATGCTTTTGATCACAGAGAAGAAAAATCTTGAAATCTATTCAAGATTATGCACACCCAGAATAGATTTCCTCAAGCAACACCTTCATTAGCTAAAGGCCAAAACAGTTAGTCCTTGACTTATGACCATTTGTTTAGCCGCCATGGTGGCACAGTGGTTAGAGTGCAGTACTGCAGGCTAATTCTGCAGACTGCCGACTGCCAGCAATTCGGCAGTTCGATTCTCACCGGCTCAAGGTTGACTTGGCTATCCATCCTTCCAAGGTGGGTAAAATGAGGACCCAAATTGTTGGGGGCAATAGGCTGACTCTGCAAATCGCTTAGAAAAGGCTGTGAAACACTGTGAAGTGGTGTATTGAGTCTTAACTGCTATTGCTAGTGCTATTATCAAATTATAACTGCGCTGGAAAAAGTGACTTAACAACCAGTCCTCAAACTTACAACCATCACAGCATTCCTATGGCCAAATGATTAAAATTCAGGTATTTGGCAAACGGCATGTGTTCATGATGGTGGCAATACCTCTGGTTCACATGGTAGCCATTTATGACCTTCCAACAAGCAAAGTTAATATAGCAAACTAGGTTTGCTGAATAATCCTGGAATTAACCCTGCCAAGCAAGGTCATGAAATCAGGTGAAATTCACTTAGCAACCCCCACTGTTTAGTGATAGACGTTCCGGTCCAGATAGTGGTTATAAATCAAGGACTACTTGTACACACATTTCTGTTTTTTTTTTTCTTAATGCCATTCTGTAGCAATAATCGTTGCATCTTGGTTCATAATGCTGCCAAGCAGCTTATAGGATGATGATGACGATGATGAATTGATCCACCCTGCATGGAGAGATCCCTGCATGTCCATTGGCCTTTGGTGTGGAGACAGGAAACTAGCCCCCCTAACCCTCCTCCCCACCCCCCAAAAAATTAATCTCTCTTGAGGTTAAAGGTTTGTTCTCCCGAGTTTGTGGGTGGGTTAGTTTCCGAACGTTTCAATACCGGGCTAAGTAACTAACTAAGTAGAGTTTAGAGGATGTCAGTGTCAGTGTTTCTGTTTATAAGGAATTCAGGTGTTTTGTTTATAACAGGGGTGTCAAACTCAACGCTCGCAGGTTTGAAAGGGAAAGAGGGAAAAAAAGAAAAAGATGGGAAGAGAGCAAGGTAGGGAAAAGGAGGAAAGAAGGGAAGGAAGAAGGAGGAAGAGGGAAGGAAAAAGAAGGAAGGAAGGAAGGAAGGAAGGAAGGAAGGAAGGAAGGAAGGAAAGAAGGAAAGAAAGATTATAATGAGAGGGAGGGAGGATCTGAGGGAAGTCCTGCCTTAGCACTTGGCCACCACAAATGCACCTGACACGAATGACATTGAGCTGGCCGCAGCCACCCTGGCCACGCCTACCCCGGTCATGACCACCCTGCCCCCCGAGGTCAAACACAAACCTGATGTGGCCCTCAATGAAATTTATTTATTTATTTATTTATTTATTGGTTCGATTTATATGCCGCCCTTCTCCGGAGACTCAGGGCGGCTTACAATGCGTTAAGCAATAGCCTTCATACTTTTTGTAGATACCTGCTTAATAGGGCTTTCGGCCTCCCCTAAACGGTGTTCTTTTTTATACAAAGTCAGCTTATTGCCCCCACAATCCGGGTCCTCATTTTACCTACCTCGGAAGGATGGAAGGCTGAGTCAACCTTGAGCCTGGTGAGATTCGAACTTGCAGTAATTGCAGGCAGCTGCTGCTACTTAACAGCACTTTAGTCCACTGCACCACCAAGGCAGGAGTTTGACACCCCTGGTTTATAAGGACACCCATACCCGAAGCCCTTATAAACAGAACACTGACACTGATATCCCCTAAACTCCCCTGAAGATGTTACCGAGCCTGGTAATGAAACGTTCGGAAATCAACTCACAAGCTCGGAGAACAAACCTTACCCTACACCTGAGATACAGATATTTGCCATTATTGCATAAGCGGTCTTCCCATGCATACAACCTTTGCTGTACACAAGGCTTTTTGGCCCTTTCTCCTTCTGGGGGTAGTTTCATAAAACAACCCACACTGAAATATTCTCCTCTTTTTTATTTAAAACGAATAGCCCCAAGTTTTTAAAATTAGTTTTGCTGCTATACTGATGCCAGAAAGATATAGCTTGTCGATTTCCACCTGTTGCTTGAAAACATTTTGCAATTGTCATGATGCTCACCAGCTACTTTTGAAAAGTTTTGTTGGGGGATGGAAAAGGATTAATCTGCTCAGCAGCAGGAACTCTGGTTGCTACAGCAACATGGAATGTCAGTATGGTCAGAAAGATGGATTCCTTCAAAATGGATATCATGACATGCTCAGGGTCTTGTCCACCCTGCAAACACAAAGAGCCTATAATTTGCTTCTTAAATTGCACAATAAAATATTGGTTTTTCTTTACAGAGGAGCATTTTGCCAGACATTTTGTTTTAAGATGTTCTGTAAAATGCACATGAGGGCAAGTACCATATATAATGGTGCATATCATTTTTTATTTTTTGTTTTGGACCTTAAAGGTATTTTTCCAAATTGGTTAAAAATATTAAAATAAGTCATCTTTAAAAAATAAAATACATGGAGGAAAACAAAGACAAATTAAAATGGGATTAAAAAAAAATTGGTCAAAGAATGGTACTATGCCTTGATATAGGTCGGTAATGGCTAACCTTTTTGCCATCGCGTGCCAGGAGGGGGGCCGGGGGGGGTACGTGCTTGCCCGCACCCATAATTCTATGTGCCCCCCCACGCTTGCATGTGCGACACCACCACCACCCCTCTCACCCCGCTTCTGGCGCCCGGTAGGCCCGTTTTTCTCTCTCACTTGGCTCCAGAGCCTCTCTAGGAGTCTGGGGAGGGTAAAAACGGCCTTCCCCACCCACCGGAGGCCCACCAGAAGCCAGAAATGGCCCGTTTGCCAACTTCCGGTGGGACCGGAAGTCCCGTTTTTTGCTGTCCCCAGCCTCCAGAGCCTCTCTAGGAGTCTGGGGAGGGTGAAAACGGCCTTTCCCACCCCTGCCCCGGAGGTCCTCCAGAGGCCAGAAATGGCCTGTTTGCCAACTTCCGGTGGGACTGATATGGCTACGGGTGCCACAGGTTCGCCATCGTGGATATAGGTATTAAAGTGGAAATAGTACATCCTTGTAATTTGATCTCACCAATGTAGTTCTCCATTTTTGAGGACTAGATAAAAGATAGAATAACAGAGTTGGACGGGACCTTGGAGGTTTTCTAGTCCAACCCCCTGCTTAGGCAGGAAACCCTACCACTTCAGACAAAGTATAGACTAGTATTACTCTTCTAGAAAAAGAAAACAGCTTTTTAAAATACTAGATACAGCCCATGCCATGCCAGAAGGTCAGATAATTTCACTCAGCATGGGTTGCATCTGAATTAATAATTTTAAAAAGTTGTTTTCTTTTGAAATAAAATATAAAATTGTAATAAAAAAATCTGGGGTTTTTTGATTTGTTTTTTGTTTGGTGTTTTGACAACCTAACACTTAACCTCCAAAGGCCACCCAAAACAGGATATAGAATTTTTTTTGCTCTGGAACACCTACTCGGGACACCGATGAAATTCCCTCATGGAGCAAGGTGTTCCCAACTGCTTGTGGACTCGGAATCTACATTCACACATAGATAGCTTTAAAAAAAAACCCCAAGTCTAAAGATCATACATTTCAGATTTATTTAAATTTAAGAGTCTACAACAGGGGTCTCCAACCTTGGCAACTTTAAGCCTGGGGCAGGGGTCTCCAACCTTAACAACTTTAAGACTTGTGGACTTCAACTCCCAGAGCTTTACTGGCTGAGGAATTCTGGGAGTTGAAGTCCACAAATCTTAAAGTTGCTATGGTTGGAGACCCCTGGCCTGGGGGGACTTCAACTCCCAGAATTCCCCAGCCAGCAAACTGGCTGGGGAATTCTAGGAGTTGAAGTCCCCCAGGCTTAAAGTTGCCAAGGTTGGAGGCCCCTGGTCTATAACAATATATGACTTTGGAACTCAACAGCCAAGAATTCCCACTGCAAAACTCAATACTATCATGGAAAGCTTTCTGGACAAAGCCCTACAGCATTATAGCGGTGGACAAATGAACCAAGGCTTCATTTCCAATCTGATGGAAGCAAGATTGGGGTGTTAATTCTGTGTACTAATGACGTCTTCCCCTTTCCTCCATGTTGTACTCTTTTCTCATTCACATACATGCGTGCACATAAACCCCCTCCCTGATCCACAATCATATACACTCCCTCTCTCTCCCTCTCCCTTTCTCAATGCACAGACACAAACAGAGCCGATCGAGTTATAAGCTTATGCAAATGAGGTAGCAATCACCAGGTGGATTCTTTTGAGTCAATTGGACTGCATGGTTTGTATCTGCCTTTCCTATCCTGCCACCCTCTGGATACTTCGGCACCTTTCTTTTTCCAAATTTCTCATTTAGGTTGGCTACGAGACCGCCTTCTGTCACCAATAACCTCCCACAGACCAGTACGCTCCCATAGAGAGGGACTTCTCAGGGTGCCGTCGGTCAAACAGTGTCGACTGGCGGCCCCCAGGGGGAGAGCCTTCTCTGTGGGGGCACCTACCATCTGGAATGAGCTGCCCTCGGAGATTCGGATAATCCCGGATCTTCGTACATTCCGCCGTGCCCTCAAAACATTTCTTTTCAAGCAGGCCGGCCTGACCTAACCTCGTCTAAAAACTACTTTAAATTTTATATTCTGAATCTGCCCCAGAATCTTGAAATGATCTAATTCAATACTATATCCGACCCTAACTATTTAATTGTATTTTAAATTGGTTTTTTCGATTCCTTTATTACATGTATATTTCGTTCAACTGTACACCGCCCTGAGTCCTTCGGGAGTAGGGCAGTATATAAATTCAATAAATAAATAAATAAATAAATAAATGGGAAGATAAAAAAATCCCAGCTCGTTTGGAAGACATTGAGCGGAAGAAGGCCGATACTTACTATGTTTAATGAAAAAGCAGCAGGGAAGAAATGTTCTAAAATGTACTACATTTGATTTTAATTCTTCTCTGGCCAATTTATTTGTTTCCTATCTATAGTTTCCTCCCCGCCCCCCCAAAAAAAGTTTGACATTGCTCAAAAATAGTATAGATTAGATTTAGGGTTGTCCTTTCTACTCTGCAATTATAAGCGGAATGCAGGTTTTTTTATGAAGGAATTCAATTTTACATTTCATTTCCATTGGGAAACCATAAAGGACTAGGGGGAAAGGATTCTCTTAGTGGTGGTTGGCAGATATTGTTAGAAGAATATGCTGAAGGTTGTCCCAAAGGTGCTTTTTCAAGAGGCAACTGGTTTTTTCTTTGAAGACATTTCGCTTTTCATCCAAGAAGTTCTCAGAAGTGAAACATCTTCAAAGAAAAACCAGAAAGTCCAGTTGCCTCTTGAAAAAGCACCTTTGGGACAACCACGACCTGGATGACTGAGAATCTCCATAGACAGGCTGAAGGTTGTATCAGCATTACTGCCCAATCAGTGCAAGCTTCTATCCAAGTTCTTCTGTTCAGAATTTGGGATTTTCGGAAACTTCGTATTTCAGCAAGTAGAATGTTTTTTTAAAAACGCAGAACAGTGCTCTCAAGCATCATGATTCTCTGCTGGGCCTGGCATCTGGATCTTTTTATTTACTATATTTTGAATTTTTAGGAAGGAAGGAAGGAAAGGAAGGAAAGGAAAGAAGGAAGGAAGGAAGGAAGGGAAGGAAGGAAGGAAGGAAGGAAGAAAAGAGAAAGAAAGAAAGAAAGAAAGAAAGAAAGAAAGAAAGAAAGAAAGA
>WNWU01000076.1:1689695-1701285 GCA_012654045.1 Ptyas mucosa
AAGAAAGAAAGAAAGAAAGAAAGAAAGAAAGAAAGAAAGAAAGAAAGGGCCTTGGTAGTACAGTGGTTTAAAGCACCCTGTTATTAATACCAGCTACCTGCAATTATTGCAGGTTCGAATCTCACCAGGCTCAAGGTTGACTCAGCCTTCCATCGTTTCTAAGGTAGGTAAATTGAGGACCCAGTTAGTGGGGGCAATAAGCTGACTTTGTATAAATATACAAAAGTATGAAGGCTATTGCTTAGTGCATTGTAAGCCGCCTTGAGTCTCCTGAGAAGGGCGGCATATAAATCAAATAAAATAAATAAATAAATGAATGAAAGAAAGAAAGAAAGAAAGAAAGAAAGAAAGAAAGAAAGAAAGAAAGAAAGAAAGAAAAAAAGTTTTGGAGAAACAGGAAGTTAACTCAGATAGTTGACCATAACTTATTGTTAGATGTGAAAACAAGAGATGTGTTAGAACAAAAGACAAGTCCCTTCTGTGTTTTGAGGGTCTTCCCTGTGGCTCCCAGAAATTAATAGGAATTGAGTGCAAGAGAATCAGTGACATTCTAGCATTAATTTATGGGAGATAATTCTTAACCAGACAATAATCCTAAGGTAAGGTGGTTTTGGATGCAACATGGGGAGAAAATTTCTGATTTCATTTCTACTGTATTTATCAGATCTTGTTATCTCCCTGATGTTACAAACAGCCAATCCTGCACTATCACCCTTTCCAATAGGTTCCAATAAAGCTTACAATACCTCAGTAAGTGTTCCTTCCCCTCTAAAGGAGGAGTGCGAGAAAATCCCTGAATCTCACCAAACTGATCTTTCTCCAAAGTATATAATATACGGGTAGATCAGTGTTTCATACAACAAAAGGGATAAATAAGCTGCAGGTAATAATATCCGTTGGCAAACCTTGCCTAAGTAATGTTTTAACATTTCTATAGCTCAACCAACAGCCGGCATGTGATTTTTTAAAAAAAAGTTTCTAGTCCCGTGATGGCAAACTTGTGGCACGCGTGCCAGAGATAGCACACGTGCCAGAGACGGCACACAGAGCCCTCTCTGTGGGCACATGCGCCGTTGCCGGCTGCTGTCCCGCGTGTTCTGACCTAGGCTTCCTGAGTCAGTAAAACCCACACGAGTAGTCCCAAAAACCTCTTTAATTTCAACGGCTGTGAATTCTGTTCATTCACAGATGAGTCCCAAATAGTTGTCAAGAGTCCTTCGGGATAAGGCTGATAATCACCCACCTTTATCTCCCTGGACACGCTGCCAAAGACCTAATTGGCAAAGCCACATGGAATCCAGAATCAAACAGAGCTTCAGGCTTTAAACTGAACAGAATGAACAACGTTGCTTCCTGCAAAGGCCCACGTGCCTTTGCTCCTCTTTTAAGTCTTACGGGAGGGGCCAATCGTCTCCAAGCCCTACTCCCGAGCCGTCCCTTATGTTTTAACTGTTCTTGCCTTCTGGCAGCTCTGTGCATGCGCGCACCGGGAACAGGCTCCCCCCTGTTTCTCTGCCTCGCTGGAGACTCCGGAGGCAGCATGTCCCTCCCGGATGGCCCCCTCTCTGCCTCCGACGCAGATCTGTCGTCCGGGCCTTCCCTAGACTCCAGGACTGGCCCATGGTCCCCCCCAGCCTCCTCACTGTCCGACTCTGCTGCCAGCTCCACAGACTGCCGTGCATGTGTACGCTGGAACCGAGAAGAGAGCAGCTGACCACCGCGCACACATGTACACCGGCCAGATGCTCTCTTTCGGATTCCGGCACTCCGGCGTGCGTACCCGCACTCCAGTTTCGGCACTCGATGCTGAAAAGGTTAGCCGTCACTGTTCTAGTCTCTAGTGCGGGTCTTAACCACCAGTTTCACAGTTAGCTACTTTTAATATTTGGGGTGGGGTGGGGATAGAGAAAAAAGTAGAGGTAGTCTCATAGATGCTTTTCTCTAATTGAAGATTTTAAAAGGAGCACAGGTAAAATTCAGTTTCAGATCTAGTACAGGTAGTCCTCGGCTTACAACAGGTAGTGACCGTTCAAAGTTAACAACGGCACTAGAGAAAAAAGTGACTTACGACCATTCTTTGCGTAACGGTTGCAGCATCCCCATGTTCCCGTGATTTACATTTGGATGGCTGGCAGTGGATTCACATTTATGACGGTTGCAGTGTCCCGGGGTCAAGGGATCCCCTCCTGTGACCTTCTGACAGGCAAAATCAATGGCGGAAGCCAGATTTGCTTAATGACCCTGTGGCTAATTTAACCGCTGCAGTGATTCACCCAAGTCGTAAAACGGAGCAAGACATTTCGGCTTAACACATTTCTCACTTAACAGTATCAATGTTGGCCTCAGTTGTGGTCGTAAGTTGAGAACTACCTGTACTTATTTTCGCTCTTTGGTACTTTTTTTTTTTTTTTAATTTGATTTATATGCCGCCCTTCTCCAGAGACTCAGGGTGGCTTACAATGCGTTAAGCAATAGCCTGCATACTTTTGTATATTTATACAAAGTCAGTTTATTGCCCCCATAATCTGGGTCCTCATTTTACCTACCTCAGAAAGGATGGAAGGCTGAGTCAACCTTGAGTCTGGTGGGATTTGAACTTGCAGTAATTGCAGGCAGCTGATGTTAATAACAGTGCTTTAGTCTGCTGCGCCACCAGGCTCTTTTGGGCATGGACGCTACCTCCTTCAGTGTGACAACCTCTTAGAGATAGGGAGAAAAAAAATTTTTCTTTCACTTTTTCTTTTCCTTCATCGCATCACCTTTCCTTTTCCTTACTTTAAAAGCACACCGGTGAAATATGCATAATAGGTTATTCATTTGGTTTTTTATTTGGTTTTTTCTCGTTATGGAATCATGGGTAGTTTCATTGCAACTCATTTATTTTCTGTTTGTTTTGTATAGGGCTGATAGTGCAGGATCATTCAGACCCCCTGTTCAGTTCATATGCCAATAAATCTCACTATCTACTGAATGAATCAAATCGTGCTGAGTTGATGAAATTACCTATGATTCCTCCTTCTTCGTCAGCTTCCAAAAAGAAATGTGAGAAAGGTAACCAAAATAGCTTTTTTTTCCCTCTCTCTCTGTCTCTCTCTCTCTCTTTTAATTTTCTTTCGCCTTTCCTGCTTTTCGTTCGCTTTTGCCTTTTTTTATATTTATTTTTTTCTTTTAAACTAAACCAAAGCTTTGTATGCTCATCTGGCACTTCCTTTTTGTGCTTTTTAAACTTCACTCATTGCTTATTTTGAACGTGTAATTCATGTTGGCCGAAATCTTCCAAAGGGGCTTAAAATAATTACCGAATTCCACTCGGGGATAGATTCGTGCATGATAAGCCAACCCGGTAGACTTTCCTAAATCCTGAGGCAAAAACTCTAAACCTGGAGGGATGCTGTAGGGTCTTTCTGTTGTTCAGATCTATCCGTGTCTATTAACCACACTAAAGGAGCTATTGTCCATTTTGGGGGTCTTATTCGGATTCTTTTTACAGCTTAGAGTAGGCTGCCTGGAACATTCAGATGTGTGAATCAATGACCCCCCAGACTAATTGTCCAGCCTTGGCATGCCAGTTTATAGCTAGCTGTTGACTGGATAGCTTTCTCATTTATCGATGGGCTTTCATTGCAGAGGGAAGATTGACCTTAGGGCCTGCAGTATGTAACATATTCTGCCACTTCTAGGTATAAAAGGCCTTTAAAAATGTAGGGGTCTCCCAACTTGGCCACTTTTAAGGCTTCTTGGTGGCTGGAGAATTCTGGGAGGTGAAACCCACAAGTCTTAAAAGTGGCCAGGTTTCGAGACCCCTGCTTTATTGTACTTTAAGTAGCTGGTTTGCTTTTAGCTAGTAGTTAGCAGCCTCCTACATTTTTATCTAATGGAATAACGTAGACACAAACTATTTCCCCTCTTCCATCACTTCCTGGAAGCGTACTTCCTACAAGGGTATTCCTAAACCGCTTATTTACGTTACTTATTTTTGTTTCTCTGCCCTTCAGCTGCCCGAAGGCTCTGAGCATCTTAGAACAGGTAGAAAAACATAGAATTAAAGCAGTGGTGGGATTCAAGTAATTTAACAACCGCTTCTCTGCCTTAATGATTCCTTCCGACAACCAGTTCACCAAACTGCTCAGAAAGTTAACAACCGGTTCTCCCGAAGTGGTGCGAACTGGCTGAATCCCACCACTGAATTAAAGTCAGTGAAAACAGAACCGGCCAAATAATCTCAATTTACATAGAGCTGAGTAGCTGCACCACCACCCAGAGGTAAGATAACTCAGCGATAGAAGAGCCCTGGTTTTTATTTGCAATTCTTTGGAAGCCTTTTAAGAAATGCTTTAAATATCGAGCGATAGCTATTAATAGGAAGAAGGCTTAAATCAATCAGATCCCACAGTGTCATTGGCTAATACTATAGAATTGTGTGCGTGAGGGATTGACCGTTACTTATCGTAAGTCTTCATATTAATCTGTAGAAATTCACACTTGGGAAGGGGATACCTAATATTTCAGGTTCCACCAAAGTAACAAGCTACCTGATTCTGGCCAAGGTCAGGATTTCTTTTTCATAAAATGATCACACACAACAGGGATAGCTTAGTTTTGGAACTCTTTGGACAAGTTCTACAGTACGTATGCAAAACCTATGGCTAGTGGGAGTGTGCTTCTTGTATCCATTTGACGTATTTGTCTTCCCTTCTACTTCATGCATGTAGATAGTATGCATAAAATGACATCCCCTGTGAAAACGAGTAGTGGCCTGCTCCTGCAGCTCCATATTGACTGCTTACACTGGGAGCCTTGTCCAAACTTAAGGGTTTTTCGGTCTGCCAAGTTTGGGAAGATTTTATTGACCCTTGAATGTTTTATAAAGCATGTGATTTACCGTGCTGGCCTATTTCGAAGCGTCTCCCTCAGCAAGAGGCAAGAGACGACCAATTATTTTGAGCCCTCTTTCATAGCTGCAGAAAATCTTACTAATGCATTGTAAAAGCCAAGTTTCCTTGCTTAGCGTTGAAAAAAAAATCTGTGTGGTTTTATTTGTTTTGCTTGGTTTTCATATCTTTTGGCATTCTGCTGTTTGGGTATCGTTTCGATGACTGGGGCTGTATTTCCTCTGAAATAACTTGTACACTTTTTAAAATTTGATTTGGGGATATTTTCGGAACGATCATGGCGATCCAAACATTTGGGCTTCGTTGCATTTCATGGCAGAGGAAATATAGCAATGGTTTCGTTGTTTTAAGCAACCTATAAAGCTTTGTAACAATCAGTGCAAATTACAGATTTTAAAGTCTATAGGTGGACAAAATTTTCTGGCAGATTTGTAGAAAATAATCTAAATTTCTCCGATACTTTAAAAAAAAAGTTTAAATGCTGTCTTCTAAATTATTGGGAGGATTCCCTTCAAGTGTTAAATCCTCTACATTTTTAGATTTAATGAAGTTAAAGATGCTTGTTATCGACTGAAAGAAAATCAATAAATAGCCTAAGAAACCATTTCTTAGTTTTCAGCCTTTTAACAAGTAAATTCCCTTCTTGCTTCAAAAGTTTTTTGAACTTAGCACAGAAGTAAAATACCTAAAATACTTAAATGTTCAAATTGATACAGATACATCAGTATACTATGCTGAGATCTGGCAAAAAAACAAAAACAAAAAAGGACTATTGTATATGCCAGGAAGGAAATACATAACATAACATAGTTTAAAAGATTGATAATGCTTTTATCAGCTCAGGCTACAGTAGTGGCCAAAATTGTGGAAACCTTTTGGGGAAAGTGTATTTTCTAAAACTGGCTAATAACACCACTTTTTTTTTGGAGTAATACCATAAAATTATATATCAGTGGAAAGATAATTTGATCAAGAATGTAATGCAATAACTTTTATGAAGGATTTGCTATTAGAATAGCAGTTACAGTATAAAGAAGAAAAATGAAACACCGTAGGAAAAAACGAGATATACAAAAATTATCACCACGTCAGTTAATATTTAATTGGGTAACCTTTAGCATGACTTAACAGCCTTATCAACCTCTTCTCATGGAGTGAACCAAGTCTTTTAGTTCTGCAGCTGAACTAAATAATGTGAAACCAAAATTGAATGATGGCTTCTATTAACTAGGTTTTACTGCTGGGTCGCTTCCGACTAACAAGTTACTTTAGTCGGCTCCATCGATTTTCAATTGGGTGAAGGTCTGGGCTATTCCCAGACTGTTCCAGCAGTGGAATAGGATTATTTTGAAACTCCAAAAAAAAAAAATGGTGTTATTAGCTGGTTTTAGAAAATACACTTTTCCCAAAAAGTTTCTACAATTTTGGCCACTACTGTATATAGATAATATTATAATGCTTCATTTTGAAGGGACAAGAATGATTTGGAATTCTAAAAGTTTTGGATTTGTTTTGCTAATAACGCTATTTTTAAAACAGAACAATATTGATCAACCTATAGGCTGATTTTACATGCACTAACTGATTGCTAAGGGATCGGGTCATGACAATGCAGATTTAAAACAAAATTTACGTCTAGACTGTTGGGAACAATTAACCCCCTGAACAGTTTATCGTATTTAAATGCCAATGTTCTGAAAAAAACGCACCCGTCTAACCGTATCACCCAAACAAACAAAACAGAATGAGATCTATCCATTTTACGTTCCTCATCTAGGAAGTTGGTCTGACTGATTTTATACCAACAAAAATAAGTGCTTTAAATCCGGCATTGTAATTCTGACCTGATCCTTTCATTTTGCCATTTGTATTGTATGACATGGCAAACCCCAATGCATAATGCATTTGCAAAAAGAAATCCGAGCTGTGTGCGCTGCTTGTTTCCTTTAACTATAAAGTGAGCTCTGTTGTTGCCTTAAAGGTGGGAAGCTGTTGTGCTGTGAATCTTGTCCCGCATCCTTCCACCCGGAATGTCTTAACATAGAGATGCCAGGCGGCTCCTGGAACTGCAACGATTGCAAATCCGGCAAGAAGTTGCGATACAAGCAGATCGTTTGGGTCAAGCTTGGAAATTACAGGTACCTTAAAAGCCAATAAACAATTTTTATTTTATTTTATTTATTTATTTATTTTGTCATCATAGCAGTGTTACGAAGTGCAGTGACCCCGGATCCTTGATTTCAGAGACCTTCCCTTATTAACCGTATTTTTTGGAGTATAAGAGGCTGCGGACTATAAGACGCACTTACTGTATTTTTCGGAGTATAAGAAGCACTTCTTCCCCCCTAAAAGAGGCTGGAAATGTTGGTGCGTCTTATACACCGAATACAGCCATTTTTGGCCTCCCGAAGCCCCGCCCCACGCGTTCCATTTTTGCGAAAAATGGGCCCGTTTTTCACAAAAACGGGGCACGCAGAGAGTTTGGGAGCCCTGCAGAGTGCTCTTGGGGGCCGGGGAGGACAAAAACCTTTTTTTTTTCTTACTTACCTCTTCAAAATCTTGGTGCGTCTTATACACTGGTGCGTCTTATAGTCCGAAAAATATGGTACCTTTTTTGGGGAGGAAAACGAGAAAAAAAAATCTGCCTCTGCCTCCCAGCAATTTGCCTCCTTGCAGCAAACAGCGGGCGCGCGGAGGCGGCAATAGGCAATGGCTAATCCTTGCCACCTGAAACAGCTGACGGTCCAACCGACCATCAGCTGCTTGTGCTAATCAGGCTGTACTGAAACTGAAACGGGTTGTTTGCTGTTTGCTGCAAGGAGGCAAATTGCTGGGAGGCAGAGGCCAACGGGTGGGAGGGGCTACATTCGGTGTATACGATGCACCCAAATTTTCAACCCCTTTTGGGGGTGGGGAAGTGCGTCTTATACTCCAAAAAATACGGTATTTATTTTTCAGAAGTTCACTTCTGACCTTAATTTTGATCCTTTAACTTTTACCACATAAATGGCACCGCGGAACGTACAGCCTTTGAGGTTGACGTAAAAAAGGGTCTTGAGGCGGATTGCTTCTTTTAACATATTGGTAAAGTTGAGCAATAATATTTTGTTTGTATTTACGGAGGTCGCTTATTTTAGGTCCCATCATTTGAATGAGGATATCAATAGAGCTAACTTGACACAGAGTTTCATATATTCAAATTGATAACTAATGGGGGAATAATTAATTGCGTAAGACATCATCATCATCATCATTTAACAACCACATAATCCCTTGCGGGATGGAGTCTGGGCAACTGAACGAAGCTGAGCGTTTACTGACCGGATGCCCTTCCTGTCGCCAATGCGGAGTTTTGTTCAGCAGATATATTCTCAGTGTGCCCAGAGAGGGAAATATCTGCCTCTGCCTAGGATCAAACTCATAGCCTCCTAATTGTGAGGCGAGAGCTCCACCTCTAGGCCACAGCACCACTCTGCTGTGTAAGACTGTATTGAAGTAAACTAATCTATGGGAATTGGCTTGAGAACTGAAAACTAAACACACTGCTTATTTCACCAATTGTTCTCTCCTTCCACCCTTACCTCTACCCACCCTTCTTTCTCCTAGGTGGTGGCCAGCTGAGATATGCAATCCCAGATCTGTTCCTCTCAACATCCAGGGCCTCAAACATGATGTTGGGGACTTCCCAGTATTTTTCTTTGGTTCACATGATTACTACTGGGTGCATCAGGGGAGAGTATTCCCCTACGTTGAAGGAGATAAAAGCTTTGCTGAAGGGCAAACTAATATTAACAAGACTTTCAAAAAAGGTAATTTTAATTTTCTACCGACTAAGGCTCCACATTTTATTATTTATATTTATTTTTATTATTGCTTTGATTTATGCGCCGCCCTTCTCCGGAGACTCAGGGCGGCTTACAATGCGTTAAGCAATAGCCTTCATACTTTTGTATATACCTGCTTAGTAGGGCTTTCGACCCCCCCCAAGCGGTGTCCTTTTTTATACAAAGTCAGTTTATTGCCCCCACAATCCGGGTCCTCATTTTACCTACCTCGGAAGGATGGAAGGCTGAGTCAACCTTGAGCCTGGTGAAATTTGAACTCGCAGTAATTGCAGGCAGCTGGCAGCTAAGTGCTACTTTAACAGCACTTTAGTCTGTTGCGCCACCAAGGCTCTCCATTGTCTCCGAATAGGGAAGTGGTGTCTTGAAATTAAGACACTGTGTTAGTTAATTAAACTCCATTTAATTCCATTTAAAATGCTTCTATTCTCCATGTCGGGCTCTAAATAATATCATTTCTGGAAGGATTTTCTACTTCATTTGAAAGAAACAAAACGATGATACAAATATTGATTTTAAGAAAAAAGGTGGTGTTTTTTTTTTCAAAAGTCATGACAGAGGAAAATGTGTGTGATACATTTGATAATTTGCAGAAAAACCATTCATCCTTCTTTTATCTCATGCTGTTTTATATGAAAGATAAATATCCTTTCCTTTTAAAACAAGCTTATGAGCACAGTGTAATGTCGAGCTATTGAATTTAATTAAAACCTAAATCTCATATCAGATTAAGAACAAATACTCAGGCCTAGACGTTTTCCACCGAGCCACGTTTAGTCTGTTGCAAAGAAGAGTCTCGGGATCTCTGATGGGCCCAGAATGTTTTTAGGGAAAGTTTTAACGCCTTACAAATGAATAATCCCACCTCACAAAAGATAATGCGGGAATCAAGCTGACACAAGGTTTAAGTTTTGTAATGGAATGTATGAATGACCTTGGGGGGGAAAGGAAGAGATGCTGCCTAAGAAACAGTCAGATAAGAGAGTCACAGTCACTTAATGAGCAGAGAAAAAAAATTAAGGAAAGACCCATCCTAATGAATCAAGTAGTTAAAAGTGGAAAGGGAAGTTTGTGCCTTCAGACTGACAGGATTGATTGATTGATTGATTGATTGATTGATTGATTGATTCAATTTATATGCCGCCCTCCTCCGGAGACTCAGGACGGCTTACAATGCGTTAAGCAATAACCTTCATACTTTTGTATATACCTGCTTAGTAGGGCTTTCGGCCCCTCCCAAGCAGTGTTCTTTTTTATACAAAGTCAGCTTATTGCCCCCACAATCCGGGTCCTCATTTTACCTACCTCGGAAGGATGGAAGGCTTGAGTCAACCTTGAGCCTGGTGAGAATTGAACTCGCAGTAATTGCAGGCAGCTGGTGCTACTTAACAGCACTTTAGTCTGCTGCGCCACCAAGGCTCTTCTGCCAATGTAGTCTCACAATAGCACTGATGATGTTACCTAGTTTGGTGTAATGAAACGTTTGCAAGGAAACAACCAAGCTCAGAGAGCACCAAGGACCGCACTCAGTCTTAGAACAAAGTAGAATTAGTTCATCTTTTTAAAAAAACATATATTGATTTTGTTTTATCAACAAAAATAAAATACAAAACAGAAGAAAACATACATCCAGCACTAACAACAACAACAACAACAAAAGATTGGTGTACAAAAAAAGGGGGGTGGTGGTTCAAGTATCAAATAAATTTAACATTATATATATAATGTTATATCTGACCTCCGGATTTTTCGCCGAGCTCTGAAAACACGTCTATTCCATCTCGCTGGGCTGGCTTGACACCATCTGTTTTGGTTTTAATTGGAACTTAGTTTTAATTGGGTTTTAAATTAGGCTGAAAATTATTTAATTACTTTAAATTGTTTTTTAAATTTTGTAATGTTCTGTTTTATTCCGGCTGTTCACCGCCCTGAGTCCTGCAGGAGAAGGGCGGTATACAAATTTAATAAAATGAAATGAAAATGAAATGAAATGAAATGAAATATAGAATCCACCCTGTGAATTAGTTCATCTTGTTGTGCTTCCTGACACGTGTACCTGGAAGAACAGACATCAAATGAAAAGGAAGACTAGGGGTGACACGATAGCAGTGTTCTGATATCTTAGGGGCTGACCCAAAGAAGAGGGAGTCAAGCTATTCTCCAAAGCACCTGAGGGCAGGACAAGAAGCAATGGGTGGAAACTGATCAAGGAGAGAAGCAACTTAGAACTAAGGAGAAATTTCCTGTCAGTTAGAACAATTACCATGTTTTTCGGAGTATAAGACATTCCGGACTATAAGGCACACCTACCTTTTTTGGTGAGGAAAAGAAGAAAAAGAAATCTGCCTCCCAGCAATTTTGCCTCGTTACAGCAAACAGCCTGCTTTACTTTCATTTTCGTTTTCAGCATAGTTTGATTAGCACAAGAAAAAAAGAATCTGCTCCCAGCAATTTACCTCCTTGCAGCAAGCAGCAGAGACCCCCACAAAACAGCTGAGAGCAAAACAGCTGAGAGTCGGGAGGCCGATCCAATCAACTTGTGCTAATTAGGCTGTGCTGAAGCTGAAACGAGCTGTTTCTTCTTGCTGCAAGGAGTTAAACTGCTGGGAGGCAGAGGCCAAAGGGTGGGGGCCAGTGAGTGAGCGGGGCTACATTCGGTGTATAAGACGCACCTAAATTTTCACCCCCTTTTAGGGGGAAAAAGGGTGCATCTTATACTCTGAAAAATACAGTAATTCATGGAACAACTTGCCTCCAGAAGTTGTGAATGCTCCAACACTGGAGATTATTAAAAAGAGATTAGACAACCATTTGTCTGAAATGGAGTAGGGCAGGGGTGAAATGTAAAATTTGTTA
>WNWU01000076.1:1728049-1739720 GCA_012654045.1 Ptyas mucosa
GAAGAAGAAGAAGAAGAAGAAGAAGAAGAAGAAGAAGAAGAAGAAGAAGAAGAAGAAGTAGTACAGTCTTCTGAGTACAGACTGAGTATATCATGTACAGTTGTTTTCCATTTACTGTGTTCAGCTAGCCCAGTAAACAATGCTGTATAAAGGCCAAGAAATGGATACAGACTGTTCAAAGTTACAATGGCACTGAAAAAAGAGACTTACAACTGCTTTTCACACTTAACGACCGTTGCAGCATCCCCACGGTGCCGTGATCAAAATTCAGCTGCTTGGAAACTGGTTGATATTTATGACGGTTGAAGTGTCCCCGGGGTTACGTGATCAACTGCTGACAAACAAAATCAATGGGGAAGCCAGATTCACTTCACAACCGTGTGTTACTAACTTAACAACTGCAGCAGTTCACAACAGTTGCAAGAAAAGTTGTACAATGGGGCGAAATTCACTTAACAGATGTTTCACTTCGCAACATAAATTTTGGGCTCAATTGTGGTCGTAAGTCGAGGGCTACCTGTACTTGGTCAGGAAACTATGATTAAACCAAGGTTTAACATGTCGCAGAAACCACGTTGGGGGGGGGGGAAAATTAAGGTAGAGATACAATTTCCGGAAGAAAAGAAAAAGACAATAATGAGAAACTTTGTTTTTCTGAAGGAAATGATGGGGATTTAATGAGAACCAACTGGTGTTTGGGAATGGGAAAACGTAGGTTGGCTTGTGAGCCTTCAAAACAGTTCCCACAGTAAGGAATGGGTTCAGGAGAGGCCAATTCTGAAGAAAAAGGATGCATGACATGATTGCTACTCCACTGAAAGCACAATTTTGGGGGAGGAAAAAAAAGTCCATAAAACATTCGTTCAAGTCAACGATGTCCATGACGTTCATTATCAATACATGTATTGCAGGGGTAAAATGCTCCCGGTTCGGATCGGATCAGGCGATCCGTTAGCGATGGCGGCAGGTAGTTCAGAGAACTGGTAGCAAAATCCCTGGCCCCCTGCCCATGCCCACCCAATCGCCCGGTCCCCACTTGCCTACTTGGCAGCTTACTGCTTATTTTCCGGCTCGCTCGTTTTTCATGCCTTGCTTTGGCTGCTGCAATCCATTGCATCCACTAGCAACTTTATCTGCCTGCCTGCAATCAATCCAATCGGTGAGCAGATAAATCTGCCTGCCTGCCTGCCTTGTGCCTTCAATTGGGTAAGTAACTGGGAGCTTTAAAAAAAAAGTTTTAAAAATTGGGTTTTTTTGTTTAGGAGTTTTATTATTTTTTTTTTAGACATAGCAATTTAAAGTTAAGGAAGTTTTAAATTTAGCTGCTTTTATCTAAAAATATAAATTAAATAAAATAATCAAATAAAATATTTGTGCAGCTTTCTGAGTTTTGGTGTGGTTCTGTAGTGTTTCACTCGAACTACACAAACACAAAATCTCGCAAAGCTGTATGTGGCATTGTACAGTTGGCTCGAAAATAGAAATCAGAACAAGAAATGTTTAACTTAATATTGATGAAACTTAAAGTAATTGAACATTAAATAAACAGAGGTAAATATAAACGAATATAAATGTGTAGATAAGAACAAATGAATATTATAATGTGTGTATATATGTTGGAATAATGCGATTATTTTACTATTGAGTAGTAAATAGAAATGATAGAATAGAGAACTACAAAAGCAAAGTATGTAAGTTGATATGAAATGCTATAAAATTACCATTAATGTTATGTAATGTTCAATATGTTACATTTTGACATGTTTTGTTTTTATATATGTTTGTTTTTGTGTTGTTTTTAAAGACAAACTTTAATAAAAATGATTTAAAATTTTTTTTTGAAACCCACATATATACACACACATACACACACACATACATATGTATGTATACATATGTATACATACGTGTGTGTGGGTGTGTGGGTGTGTGTGGGTGTCTATATATATAAAGGTAAAGGTAAAGGTTCCCTTGCACCAGTGGTAAAATGCTACCAGTTCACACTGGTTCATGCGAACCGGTAGTAAAAAAAAAGCTATGTGTTCCTCTGAACAGGTATTTCCAACTATCATCTGTGTGCGTAATTTAAAATTGCTAGAAAGCAGGAAATCCTGCTTTCTAGTGAATCTAAATTGCCTGGCACGGCTGTTCCCCTCCCCTTTGCTGTTCTACTTACCTTCCCAAGCCTCCTTTTTTCACACGTTTGGTGTGTATTGTGCATGCACACGCAGCGCGTGCTTGGCCCACACCGCGCATGCGTGGCCAAAGAACCAGTGGCAAACCAGTTCAGATTTCACCACTGCCTTGGACATATGTGCTAGTCGTTCCCGACCATAGGGGGCGGTGCTCATCTCTGTTTCTAAGCCAAAGAGCCAGCGCTGTCTAATGACAGTTTTGTGGTCACGTGGCCAGCATGACTCAACGCCAAAGGCGCACAGAACGCTGTTCCCTTCCCACCAAAGGTGGTCCCTATTTCTCTACTTGCATTATTTACGTGCTTTCAAACTGCTAGGTTGGCAGAAGCTGGGACAAGTCACGGGAGCTCACCCCGTTATGCGGCACTAGGGATTCGAACCACTGACCTTTCTGATTGACAAGCTCAGTGTCTTATATATACTCTTCATCTCACCTTTATTATTTATTATTTTTACAAATAACTCAAAGTGGCAAACATATCCAATGCACTTTATTCTTCCTATTTTCCCCACAACAATCCTGTGGGCTAGAGAGAATGTGAGTGGCCCAAAGACACCCAGCTTCTTTCCTTCCTTCCTTCCTTCCTTCTTTCCTTCCTTTCCCTTTCTTTCTTTCTTTCCTTTCCTTCCTTCTTTTTTCCTTTCCTTCCTTTCCTTTTCCTCCCTTCCTTCCTTTTCCTTTCCTTTTTTTCTTTCCTTCCTTTCCCTTTCTTTTCTTTCTTTCCTTCCTTCCTTCTTTTTATTTTTCTTTCTTTCCTTCCTTCCTTCCTTCCTTTCTCTTTCTTTTTTCTTTCCTTCTTTCTTTCCTTCCTCCCCTCCCCTTCCTTTTGTTACTTCATTATTTATTTAGTTATTTATTAGAAAGAAAGAAAGGAGGGAAGGAAGGAAGAAAGGAAAGAGAAAGAAGGAAGGGAAGAAAAAAGGGAAAGGAAAGGAAGGAAAGAAGGAAAGAAAAAGGGAAAGGAAAGGAAGGAAGGAAGGAAGGGAAAGGAAAGAAAAAAGAAAAAGGAAGGAAGGGAAGAAAAGGAAGGAAGGAAGGAAAGGGAAAGGAGGGAAGGAAAAGGGAAGGAAAGAAAAAAGGAAAGGAAAGGAAGGAAAGAAGGAAGGAAGGAAAGGGAAAGGAAAGGAAGGAAAGAAAGAAAAAAGAAGGAAGGAAAGGAAAGAAGAAAAAGGAAGGTAGGAAGGAAAGAAAAAAGAAAGGGAAAGAAGGAAAGAAAAAAGAAAGAAGGAAAGAAGAAAAGGAAGGAAAGAAAGAAAGAAGGAAGGAAAGAAAAAAGGAAAGGAAGGAAAAGGAAAGGAAAGGAAGGAAATAAAAAAAGAAGGAAGGGAAGGAAAGGAAAGGAAAGGAAAGGAAAGGAAAGAAGAAAAGAAAAAGGGAGGAAGGAAGGAAGGAAAGTAGGCAGGCAGGCAGGCAGGCAGGCCAGGGTTCTCTTGCCTGGGTTTCAAAGCAAGCCCCACCGGCTTCCCAAGCCCCGTAAGGACCCACCTTTCCCCCCCTTGAAGTCAAGGGCCCACCAGGACCCACAGGCCAGGCATTCCCTCCGCTCGGTCCACGTGGCACCAAGGCGGGGAAGGGCGATGCCCAGGGCCGGCCCCGCAGAGGGATGCTCCGGAGACCCTGGCCGGGTGCGTGGAAAAGCCCCCTCCCTATGGCCAGGGCTCCTTTGCAACCCCTTTGCCTTGGAGGGCGGGAGAGAGGGAGGAGTGGGGGGGGGTCTTCTATCTTTGGCTCTCCCCTCACCCCCCACCCTCCGAGGAAGTTTCCCCCAAGACCCCGCAAGCCTCCTTCCTCGGAGAGGAGAGAAAGCCGGCAGGGTTGGGGCTCCAAAGAGGACAATTCCCATCCACGCCGTCTTCACAGGCTCCCCCAGTGGAGACCCAGGCCGGCCGGAGAGAACGGAAAAACTGGTGACTTTCCCAGGAAGCGGCCGGGCGGGCTCTCTTCCACTCTGTTTTCCGTGGAAACGGCGGGATTTGGAAAGGAGGGGAAGGGGGGTGTATTGGGGAGAGGGGAGGGGAGGCTTTCCTTCCTCCTTCCCCTCCCCTCCCCCCCACCCCATTTTCTTTTTCTTGGCAAGGCTCCAGGCGCCGCTAAAACTATTCCAGTCTGTCCTAAGATGCCCCTTGCCTTTCCCCCCCCCCTCCTCATCCACCCCCCAGCCCCCATCACTCCTCGTCCCACTTTTGCGGAGTTTTGCAAAGGGTCTCTCGCTCGCTCGCTCTAGGTAAGGGGCTGGGAACGAGGAGAAAAGTGGGGAGGGGGTGGCTGGCTGGCTGGCTGGCTGGCTGGGTGGGTGGGTAGGGAGGTCTGTCTGGAATCCCCACAGCTTTGTTTCCAGGCTTCCTCGCTTGGAAGAAGAAGAAGAAGAAAAGTTTGTAAAGGGATGAGTGGGTGGGTGTCCGACTGCCGAGTGGTCCTCGTCTTCCTTCCACGCCCACTCACCCACCCACCCACCCACGGGCACCCCTCCCTCTGCGGACAGCTGGTGCTGGCGTGCCCCGAAAGCTGGACCCCACTGGGCAAAAGCAGCTGAGTTAGGGTGAGTGGCAGCATCTCCCTGAAGCTCCAAAGCTTCTCTCTCTTTCTTTCTTTCTTTCTCTCTCTGCCTTTTCTCCTCCATCTCTCTCCCCCCAACCTCCTCATCCCGGGCTGGCCCAGTTCCCAGGGTTGTGCTCTGATCAACCCCTCCAACTTGGAAGGGGCTGTGCTCCGGCTCTTGAACCCGCCTCCGCCAGATCTCATTTCCCTAAAAGAAAAAGAAGAGAGAAAAAAAGAGAGAGAGAGAGAAAGAAAGAAAGAGAGAGAGGAGAAAGAAAAGAAAGAAAGAAGGAAAGAAAGGAAGGAAGGAAGGAAGGAGGGGGAAAAAAACACCTCCCCATCTCTTTCCATTTCTCTCCCCCCCTCCTCTTCCTCTCCTCCTCCTCCTCCTCCTCCCCTTTCCCACTCTTGTTTCCTCTCTTCCCCCCCCCCTCCCGTCTTCCAGTTCCGTGGAGCATTTCCCGGGACCTGCCAGCATGTCTGCATTTAAGGGGGGGGGTACTTTTCTTTTCCTTGCTGGTGCTGGTCCTGGGACAAGCCGTGGATTTTACAGATTACAGCGATGTGCTGGAAGAGGAAGAGGACGAGAGAGAAGCAATTGAGTATAAAGACCCCTGCAAAGCTGGTAAGCTTGGGGAGAGAAAAGTGGGGTGGGGGGGAGGACAGCGTGTGTGTGTGAAAGAGTGAGCGAGCGAGTGTGTGTGTGAGAGAGAGAGAGAGAGCGGGGGAGAGAGAGAGAGAGAGAGAGAGAGAGAGGGAGTGAGAGCACTGCCAACACTGCCATTACTTCTCTTGTGGCCACCTCCTTGTGCAAAATGTGTGTGTTTGTGTGGGTTCTTTTTGTTTTATGACTGGGGAGGGGTGGGCAAAAGGGGAAATCTACCAGTGCTCTTTTGTGTGTCTAGCCTGCTGCTCCGGAGGCTCTGAAAGGGCAAGCGGTGGGGTGGGGGGGGTCTGTTTGAACCCAGGTCATGCACACTGCCTGGATGGCAGGGTAGCCTGCACACAAAAGAAAAGAGGACAGCCTCTTCTCTCGTCCCCCGTGCCCCCCCCATCATCTCCACAGACATCTCCGCTCTGGCTGTTGTAAAAGAATTCTTTTGGAAGTTGGGATGGAGAATGCTTTGACTTCCCAAACTCCAGCCCTTTAAGGAAGTTATGTTGGGGCAGTTGTCAAGAAGTTTGCGTCTGCAACAACAATCTCCCTTTCTCTCGGCCACACCGTTGTTGTCGTTTCTCTGATGGTTGTCGTTCCTAGCACGATCCCGGCCCTTGCTTGCCGTCCTGGTTTTTTTTTTAAAAAAATAAATAAAAGTGTGTGTTTTGAGACTCTTTGTGCCTTGGCTGTGGAATGAGCCCCATCCCCACCCCCTCTCTCTCTGTGTCTCCTAAGGGGGAATGTTTTAGAGTGGAAGGAACGCCGGAGGGATGCTATAAGAGGAATGTTAAGGGAAGAAGTTGCCATGATCTTCTTTTCGGTTTGTGTAGAAAGCGAAGGTTTGCCGGATGGAATTGCCCCGGTTCTCGATTTATTTCCTCTTTCCCAGCCAGGTTATTTACAGAGAGGTAGCTGTCAAAGAAAAAAAAACAACTCTTTCTTCATTTCAGAAGGATTTCTCCAGACCACCTAATCTGTAATTGCTCACAGAGTAACCCTGTAGCGTTTTAATGTATTCGGTGTTCATGCTTTGTAAAATATATCTAAATGGCAATTTTCCTCATTCTTTGTCCCCGTAATGGAAGCGTGGCTCGTACTGCCGCTATAAATCTCAGAAAGAGGGCTGTTACAGCTGCGCTAATCGGATATCTGCGCTAATGTTCGTTGGACCTGTGACCCATAATTGCGACATCCCGTAGCGTGTCAGGCTGATGCCAAAATTTCTGGAGCGGTATATATCCGGTTTCATAATTTTGGAGACCCCAAATTCACGAAGGAAGGGTTCATCTAGATCTTCTTCGCTGATCTCAAGAGGAGTCATTCTGTTGATATTGACCTTTGTGGGAACGACATGTTTAATCCTGCCAATCACCGGTAGGGCCTCAATGACGTTTGACAGGACCAATTTGGCAGTCGATGTGCTAAGAAGAAGCTCACATGCTTTGAAGTTTCAAGTCATTTCAAAATTGGAATGAGTCGCTTGGACTGAATAACACAGAGAGTCCTCGACATCCGACCACAATTTGTAGCCCAAAATTGATGTTGCTAAGTACGCTGTTTGTGGAGTGAGTTTTGTCCCGTTTTACGACTTTTCCTGCCACGTTTGTTAAGTGAATCACTGCGGTGGTGAATCTGGCTTCCCCCATTCATTTGCTGGTCAGAAGGTCATAAAATGGGGAATCGCTTGATTCCAGGACACTGCAATGGTCATAAACGTGAATCAGTGGCCTACTGTCTAAATTTTGGTTCACCCCACCATGGGGATGCTGCAACGATCATAAGTGTGAAAAATGGTCGTAAGTTGCTATTTTTCTGGGATGTTGTCACTTTGAATGGCCACTAAATGAACTGTTGTAAGTCGAGGATTAACTGTAGTACCCTACAGAGGAATATGGGAGATGGGAGGTCAGTTTTTTAAAAGATGCTTTTGAGTCAAACAGACAAACCAATGCAGAAAATTACAAGCTCCGATCACTTACTCTGCCAATGATAACAATATTCCGCTCCTGATGGGAAAAAAAATACTGAAATGCAGTGAGTTTATGAATGTTCTCTAAATTGGTCTTGGAAATCCTTTTTTTAAAAAAAATGTATCTAAGCAGTATAGAGGCAGTCTGGTGTAGTGGTTAGTTAAGGCATGAAACTAGAAACCAGGAGACTGTGAGTTCTAGTCCTGCCTTTGAGCATAAAGCCAGCTGAGAGACCTTGGGCCAGTCACCTTCTCTCAACCCTAGGAAGGAGGCAATGGCAAACTTCTTGTGAAATCATGCCTAGAAAACTGCAGGGACTTCTCCAGGCCAGGGGTCTCCAACCTTGGCAACTTTAAGACCTATGGAGTTCAACTTCCAGAATTGGAAAGTTATTCCATTATATAAATGCTTCACTTTAGAGAAATCCCACATTTCAATCAATGTGGAGGTCTTGACATCATTCCTCTAGTCCAGGGGTCTCCAACCTTGGCAACTTTAAGACTTGTGAGCTTCAACTCCCAGAATTCTGGGAGTTGAAGTCCACAAGTCTTAAAGTTGTCAAGGTGCCGGCTGAGGAATTCTGGGAGTTGAAGTCCATAAGTCTTAAAGTTGCCAAGGTGCCGGCTGAGGAATTCTGGGAGTTGAAGTCCACAAGTCTTAAAGTTGCCAAGGTTGGAGACCCCTGATCCTGGCAGTCTCTGAAAAATCACACCTGGTTGAACAGGGGGGAAAAAAAGCAGTATAAGAAAAATATACGTTCTTTTATTCATTAAGGCGCCGAAAGAAAGCTGTAGCTACCTATCTGTATGTAATACCCAAAGTAACACATTTTGTCCTAATCTTGCTTTATTTCCATTTCTGTTACGATGCCTGCGAGCAGAATCTCATCTTACTTGGTAGATTGGCTTCCTGGTGGATCCAGAGTTTGGGGGCAGTTGAGAAGACCAATTTCCATGTAGGCTTAGGACACGCTGATATTTTATATTTTTACTTTCCTGGGGAAAAATTCAAAGAAACCCACAGAGTGATCAGCAGCTACATACTTAGGGGGTGTAGATTCTCTTCCTTTTTTTTTTTTAATTTGATTTATATGCCGTCCTTCTCCGGAGACTCAGGGCGGCTTACAATGCGTTAAGCAATAGCCTTCATACTTTTGTATATTTATACAAAGTCAGCTTATTGCCCCCACAATCCGGGTCCTCATTTTACCTACCTTAGAAAGGATGGAAGCCTGAGTCAACCTTGAGCCTGGTGGGATTTGAACTTGCAGTAATTGCAGGCAGCTGAATGTTAATAACAGTGCTTTAGTCTGCTGCGCCACCAGGCTCCTTTTACTAGATTTACAAAGTTTATACAGGTAAAGATCCTGTCCTAGGATTCTGGTATAAGCTATAATGATTTCAAAGAAATCAAGTACTCGAAGGCTTTCTCCGGATTCCAAAACATAAATCATCAGATAAAAATGCCGTAACCTTGATTTTTTTTTTCACCCCCTGAAAAGCACTGAAATTGCTGTGATTTATTTCCAAATACAGTAGTGGTCAAAATTGTGGAAACATTTTGGGAAAAGTGTATTTTCTAAAACTAGCTAATGACACCGCTTTTTTGGGAGGGGGAGTTGTACCATAAAATTATACCATGTTTTCCCCCAAAATAAGACCCTGTCTTATATTTTTTTGAACCCCGAAATAAGCGCTTGGCCTTATTTTCGGGGAGGTCTTATTATTTTGGGGCGCATGGAGCAAGATGGGGCTCCTCTTGCCGTCTTACCTGATTTCCAGCTCTGCGTTTAAATATTTTCGGGGAGGATTTATTTTCTAGGGGAGGCTTATTTTAATGCATGCGCTCAAAAGCCCAATTGGACTTACTATCAGCGGATGTCTTATTTTCGGGGAAACAGCCAGGGTATATCCATGGAAAGATAATTTAATCAAGAATGTAAGGCAATAACTTTTATGAAGGATTTGCTATTAGAAAAGCAGTTACAGTATAAAGAAGAAATGGAAAACACGTAGAAAAAAACGAGATATAAAAAAATGATCACCGTAGAAAAAACGAGATAGAAATTATCCCCGTGTCAGTTAATACTTAGTTGAGGTAACCTTTAGTGTGAATTATGGCCTTACAACATCTTCTCATGGAGTGAACCAAGTCTTTTAGTTCTGCAGCTGTTATAATGTCAAAACCAAGATTGAAGGATTGCTTCTATTAACTGGATTGCTTCTGACCAGGGGTGAAATCCAGCAGGTTCTGGAGAACCGGTAGCGGAAATTTTGAGTAGTTCGGAGCACCGGCAAAAACCACCTCTGGCTGGCCCCAGAGTGGGGGGTGGGAATGGAGATTTTGCAATATCCTTCCCCCAGGAGTAGGGAGGGAATGGGGATTTTGCAGTATCCTTCCCCTGCCACGCCCACCAACCCACACCACTCCCACCAAGCCACGCCCACAGAACCAGTTGTAAAAAAAATTGGATTTCATCACTGTTCTGACTAACACGTTTCTTGAGTCGGCTCCATAGATTTTCCATTGGGTGAAGGTCTTGGCTATTCCCAGGCCATTCCAGCAGTGGAATAGGATTATCTTGAAACTCAAAAAAAAAAGTGGTGTTATTAGCCATCAAACCTCAAAAATACACTTTTCCCAAAAGGTTTCCACAATTTTGGCCACTATTGTAGATATATTCAGTGTTGGCCTTTTAAGTCTGAAAAAAAGTGCTGTTTTTCACACTTTAGGACCTTTGCAGCACCCTCATGGTCATGGGACAAAAGTTCAGGTGCTTGGCAACTGTCTCATATTTACGACGGCTGTAGTGTCCTGGGGTCCTTTGGGACTTCCTGACTTGCAAAGTCCATGGGGAAGCCAGATTCACTTAACAACCGGGTTGCTGACTTAACAACTTGCAGTGATTCGCTTAACATCTGTGTCAAGAAAAGTTATAAAGTGGGGGCAAAACTCACTTAACAAATGTCTCGCTTAGCGACAGAAATTTTGGGCTCAGTTGTGGTCGCAAGTTGAGGAGTTACCTGTAATTTGAAGGCACCCTTTGAGAAAAAGATTATTTTCTATATTTCATTTCCATGCTGAACTGAAGCACATAATCTACTGCCTGGAGGCCACATGAATTCCTAGTCATGTTTGAGGACTACTCCCATCTATGCCTGCTTAAGATTGCAGTCTGAGAATTTAGAACAACTTGTGTGTCATGCAACCTTCAGTTAGAACTTAATCTTTAATAACAACCTCTCTGGGTTTTATCTCCTGTGAAATTTCTAGCCCCAGTAGTTAAAAACAATATGGGTTTGTTCGTTTCTAGGTCTGAAACTCATTCCAACTCCCTTCTTTCTTTTGGGGTTTAACATTTTTTTTAATTAATCAATCAGAATATAAAATACACAGAAAATGAAAACGGGGGGAAACTGGGGGAGGAAAAGGGGGAAGGGAGAAAAGTGTGGGGTAGAAGGAGAAGAGGGGAGAAAAGCATTGACATCTGACTCTCTCTCTCTCTTTTTTTTGTAAGTTTATTTCCATTTTTTAAAAACCAATTCTTTACATATATCCATACAAAGTTATTGCAACGAACGTACACAAATATGTGCCTATACAATTTAGATCACTTTAGCACAGTAGAAGATAATAATCTTACAGCCTCAAGGTTTTACTTTTACATAATAATATAGACTAGGAGAGGGACGCGGTGGCTCAGTGGCTAAGAGGCTGAGCTCGTCGATCGAAAGGTCGGCAGTTCAGCGGTTCGAATCCCTACTGTCGCGTAATGGGGTGAGCTCCTGTTAGTTGTCCCAGCTTCTGCTAAGCTAGCAGTTGGAAAGAAGGTAAAAAATGCAAGTGGAAAAATAGGGACCACTTTTGGTGGGAAGGTAACAGCGTTCCGTGCGCCTTTGGTGTTGAGTCATGCCGGCCACAGGACCACGGAGACGTCTTCGGACAGCGCTGGCTCTTCGGCTTTGAAACGGAGATGAGTATCGCCCTCTAGAGTCAGGAACAACTAGCACATATGTGATGTGACTGATCCCGGACCTTCGTACCTTCTGCAAAGCCTTGAAGACTTACTTATTCCAGCAAGCCGGCCTAGCTTAAATGGTTTTAAATTGGGATTTTGAATTTTATAGATTTGGAGTTTTAAATTGGGAGGCCGATCGATTTAATATCTTTTAATTTATCTTAATTTTTGTATTGTATGTATTTTAATTCTGGCTGTCCACCGCCCTGAGTCCCTTCTGGGAGAAGGGCGGGATACAAATTAAATTATTATTATTATTATTATTATTATTATTATTATTATTATTATTAT
>WNWU01000076.1:1739730-1756617 GCA_012654045.1 Ptyas mucosa
TTATTATTATTATTATTATTATTATTATTATTATTATTATTATTATTTGCAAGGAGAACCTTTCCCTTTATACTTTAAAAAAGCCATTTAGTAACAACAAACCTATCTCATCAGCGAAATCAAAGTTTCATGTTTTTTCCCCACTATCACAAGCACAAAATCCAGAAGCGATTTCCAAATCCAACTCCACTCTTTTAAAGCCAAATTGCTGATTTGAAGGTTCCGGAAATCAGGATTTTGACTTGTGTAAGCTGGGCCAGTGACTTTTCTTAGGAAAATCCTCACGGGAAGACAGCTTCCAGTGTGAACGAGAAGCTTGTTTCCTTCCAGAGCAGGGCTGAAGTTTCCAAAGGCTAAGTATATTATGACAGGCATGCGGAGACCAGGGGTGAGTTCTACTTCTCTTTACTACCGGTTTGCAACGGGGCCGTGCGCTGATGATGTCGGGGTCGGTGGGTGGAGCCTCCCAACGGTTTTATTACCGGTTCTGACGAACTGGTCTGAACTGGGGGCAACCCACCACTGGTTGAGACTCTAGAAAGAGTGCAGAGAAGAGCAACAAAGAGGATTAGGGGACTGGAGGATAAAACATATGAAGAACGGTTGTTGGAACTGGGTATGTCTAGTTTAATGAAAAGAAGGACTAGGGGAGACATGATAGCAGTCTTCCGATATCTCAGGGGTTGCCAGAAAGAAGAGGGAGTCAAGCTATTCTCCAAAGTACCTGAGGATAGAACAAGAAGCAACGGGTGGAAACTAATCAAGGAGAGAAGCAACCTAGAATTAAGGAGAAATTTCCTGACAGTGAGAACAATTAACCAGTGGAACAGCTTGCCTCCAGAAGTTTTGAATGCTCCAACACTGGAGGTTTTTAAGAAGAGGTTGGATATCCATTTGTCTGAAATGTTACAGGGTTTCCTGCCTGAGCAGGGGGTTGGACTAGAAGACCTCCAAAGTCCCTTCCAACTCTTGTTATTCTGTTCTGTTAATTTTAATCCGGCGAGCCACTGTTATGGGTTTTTAACACTGAATAATAGTGCAAGCTTTTTAAAACAGTACGCAGTAAAGTTTTAAGCAAATGTCAGTGAAATCTTAGCAGGTTTTATGGAAATAAGTTGGGGTACTGGAGAGACATCCAATGATAACCTTAAATGGACATATTTTTTTTTTGAAATATTCCAGCAATTGCCTTTATGCAGGGAGGCAACTTGTACAGATTCTCCCGATGACGGCAATGTTAATGTGTCCAAAGACACCGCATTTAAATGAAACAGGGTTGTTTATCCCCTAGAATGAAAAACAATATCTTATCAAAAAGCATTCAGAAATCCTCATTTGTGTAGTTCATTAATATCCTGATTTACGGCTCTTTAGTCAGTCAGAGAGCTACTGTCCATTTACATACAAATGAGCTCACGTATGCAGATTTGACGGTATTCAAAGCATTCCTTTGGGAAGGGCGATTTTCCCTCTGCCATGATATTCTGGGAAGAGTCAGAGGAGAACTGAGTTTTCTAAATTATGTAAAACACAAAAGCGTTTAAGACAGTTTTATTCCTGCTTAAACTGCTTGACCCATGTTTGTAGAGTAGACCAATTCCCCCGGGCTCCCTAGGGAATTCTGGGATTTGAAGTCCACACGGAGTTTTAAAGTTGCCAAGGTTGAGAAACGCTGTTTTTAGACAGTCAGGCCATCGGAATGAATTTTTTTCCCCTTGTACTTGAACACATATTTGCTGAAGTGTCTGGATTCCAATCGGGTGAGAAGAAATTATTAACAGTGCTGGAATATTTATGCCATGTTGTATAATAGGTAATGAAGTACAATAAAAAGATACTCATCCTTCTTTTTAAAACAAAACAATAATAGGATAACAGAGTTGGAAGGGACCTTGGAGGTCTTCTAATCCAACCCCCTGCTCAGACAGGAAACTCTATACCAATGATGCAGTGGTGGGTTCCTCACGGTTCAGCCCGGTTCGGCCGAGCTGGTAGTGGTGACGATATGGGCCCTCCCGCCCCCCGCCCCCGCCGCATTATTCTTACCTTTTATTTGGCCCCACCCCCAATCTATTGCTGCCTCCTGAGTCCCAGCTGATCGGCTAGAAGGAAAAAAACTGTTTAAACTCTTGCCGCGGGCTTCAACGGGCCGCCCTACAGCTGATCAGTGTTAAAAGGCAGTGTGGTGGTAGACAGGTGCCTCCAAAAACGAATGAGGAGACCGGTGCCTCCAAAAACGAATGAGGAGACCGGTGCCTCCAAAAACGAATGAGTAGACCAGGGCCTCCAAAAACAATTGAGTAGACCAGGGCCTCCAAAAACGAATGGGTAGACCAGGGCCTCCAAAAACGAATCAGAAGACCGGGGCCTCCAAAAACAAATGGGTAGACCAGGGCCTCCAAAAACGAATCAGAAGACCGGGGCCTCCAAAAACAAATGGGTAGACTAGGGCCTCCAAAAATGAATTAGTAGACTGGTACAGTTCTGCAAGCAGTTAAAAGCCTGGGAGACCAGTACCTCTGCTAAATCCTAAAGAATTGTCACATGACCATCAAGCCACGCCCACAAAATAAGCCACACCCACAGAACCAGTAGTAAAATAATTTAGAACCCACCCCTGCAGTGATGGCTAATCTTTACGGGACCAAGTGCCCAAAGCACGCGTGCGCAACTGGGCATGCATGATCCCAAACCCCCAAAGTGCAATGTGTGTGTGCCTCTTGCGCCTCCGCACTGTTCCCCACATATGCACATGCGGCCCCTTGCATGCGCCCTGCCCCCTGTATGTGCATGCACCACCGTCTGTGCCCCACCCCCTGCACATGCCCCCCACACGTCGCCCACCACCACACGTGCACAACAGAGACCCGAAGACCAGCTGGCTGGCAGAAGGCGTGCGCACATTCACAGCAGAGCTGAACTGGGGCGACGGGCCGCATGCCATCAGAGAGGGCGCTACATGCCATAGGTTCGCCATTACGGCTCTATACCATTTCGGACAGGGGTGAAATGTAAAATTTGTTACTACCGGTTCTGTGGGGGTGGCTTGGTGGTGGTAGTGGTAATGTGAGTGGGTGGGCGTGGCCAACTTTTTTTTTTTTTTAACTTTTCAAAGCATTTTTTCTACAACCTCTTCAGCTGAAGAGGTTGCAGAAAAATGCTTTGAAAAGCCTCTCTGCCGATCAGGCAACTCAGCTGGGATCGTCAGAGAAGCTTTTCAAAGCATTTTTTTTACCACCTCTTTGGCCGAAGAGGTTGCAGAAAAAAATGCTTTGAAAAGCCTCTGACGATCTCAGCTGAGACGTGCGATCATCAGAGGCTTTTTTAAAAAAAACTTTTAAAAGCACTTTTTCGGCAGAAGAGATTGTAGAAAAAATGCTTTTAAAAGTTTAAAAAGAAGCCTCTGATGATCGCGCGGCTCAGCTGCGCATGGTGTGGGGGGGGGCACAGGGATTTTTGCTACCGGTTCTCCGAACCACCTGCCGCCATCGCTACCGGATCGGGCGATCCGGTCTGAACTAGGAGCATTTCACCCCTGATTTCAGACAAATGGTTGTCCGATCTCTTCTTCAAAATCTCCAATTACGGAGCCCTCACAACTTCTGGAGGCAAGTTGTTCCACTGATTAATTGTTCTCACTGTCAGGAAATGTCTCCTTAGTTCTAGGTTGCTTCTCTCTTTGATGAGTTTCCACCCATTGCTTCTTTTCCTGCCCTCAGGTGCTTTGGAGAATAGCTTGACTCCCTCTTCTTTGCGGTAGCCCCTGAGAGAGAGATATATAGCTGGTCCTCAAGTTACAACCATTCATTTGGTGACCTAAGTCTTCCTTAGGTCTAAGTTAGATTGCTCCTTGACAGGTTTCCACCCATGGCTTCTTGTCTACCTTCTGGTGCTTTGGAAAATAGGTTGACCCCCCTCTTCTTTTGTGGCAGCCCCTCAAATATTGGAACAATTGCTATCGTGTCCCCTGTCATAATGTTTCACCCTGATTGTACTAGTAGCAGACAAGCTTTCTGAATCAATATCAGTGGTGGGTTCCTCCCGGTTCCACCCGGTTCCGCCGAGCCGGTAGCGGTGACGATATGACGTCACCGAACCGGTTCTGCCCCCCGCTCCCCTGCGTTATTCTTACCTTTTATTTGGCCCCACCCCCAATCTATTGCTGCCTCCTGAGTCCCAGCTGATGGGCTATAAGGAAAAACCGTTTAAACTCTTGCCTCGCGGCTTCAAAGGGGTCTTTGAAACCCCGCGGCAAAGCTGGCTGGGGAATTCTGGGAGTTGAAGTCCTCCAGGCTTAAAGTTGCCAAGATTGGAGATCCCTGGTTTATGCAGCCTAGAACAGTGTTGGCTTTTTTGGCAGCTGACGCACACGGCTGGCTCATATTTAAGTGATTGTCCACTAGGATTCCAAGATCCCTCTTACAGTCACCGCTGTTGAGCAAGATACGGCATGCACTGTACTCGTTGCATTTGTTTTTTCTTGCCTAAACGTGCAACCTTACTTTTCTCTGACATCCTCGCGTAGCTTTAGCCTTCTGAAGAAAAATGGATTACCTCCGGCATCTTGTTCTGATCCAATTGGCTTCCTTATCATGTTGTCTGCCTTGCTCGTCATTTTTGAGGCTTTCCCCGGACCAGTTCTCTGAATTCCGAGAAGGCCCGAAAGGGACGACTCCTCGCTTTCGAAGCTAAATAAGATTGATCTGATAAGCGAAGTATAGAGCATTCCTTTTATCTCCCCTGATAGAATTACTAGCTGTCCAAATCTAGAATGAAGAAGAAGGGTTTTCCCCCAGAAGCAAGTCTTAATCATAGCTGCCAGATAATTTACCTGTTTGATTGGCACATGATAAATGAAGTGGGGGGTGGGGGGGTGGGAGATAAAAGAGATGGCATTTGCACAGTGCTTTCTGCATGACAAATGGATAAACAAGTCCAGCCTGCAGCCATTGTTGATCTGTGCAGTGACAAGTCGAATGTCATCTCCTCGGGTCAGCAAAGGAAAGTGAGGAGAGGAAGGGATAGCAGATAATTGAGCTGGTTATCGGTCGCAGTGGGTGGTGGGCTGATTATCTCTGCAGGCCTCCCGAGAGACGCTAACCTTATTTGCAATCCCAATAAAGAAGAAAGGGAGACTTGATATCTTCGTACCGTCTTCCAATCGCTTATCCCTTATCTGTGTCTCAGCCTGACTCTTTGCTGTTTAACTAGTTTCCAACAAGCAGTCTTGAAAGTCCTTCCTTCCTTCCTTCTTTTCCTCTTTCATACTTTCCTTCCTTCTTCTCCTTTGCTTCCTTCCCCCTCACCCCTTCCCCTTCCTCCTTTTCCTCTTTCATTCTTTATTTCTTTCCTTCCTTCTTTTCCTTTGCTTCCTTCCTCCTCACCCTTTCCCCTTCCTTCTTTTCCTCTTTCATTCTTTATTTCTTTCCTTCCTTCTTTCCTTCTTCTCCTTTGCCCCTTCCTTCCTTCCCCCTTCCCCCTTCCTTCTTTTCCTCTGTCATTCTTTATTTCGTTCCTTCCTTCCTTCCATCTGTCTTCTCCTTTGCCCCTTCCTTCCTTCCCCCTTCCCCCTTCCTTCTTTTCCTCTGTCATTCTTTATTTCGTTCCTTCCTTCCTTCCATCTGTCTTCTCCTTTGCCCCTTCCTTCCTTCCCCCTTCTCCCTTGCCCCTTCCCCTTCCTTCTTTTCCTCTTTCATTCTTTATTTCCTTCCTTCCTTCCTTCTTCTCCTTTGCGCCTTCCTTCCTTCCCCCTCACCCCTTCCCCTTCCTTCTTTTCCTCTTTCATTCTTTATTTCCTTCCTTCTTTTCCTTTGCTTCCTTCCTCCTCACCCCTTCCCCTTCCTTCTTTTCTTCTTTCATTCCTTCCTTCCTTCCTTCCTTTTCCTTCCTTCTTCTCCTTTGCCCCGTCCTTCCTTCCTCCTCGCTCCTTCCCCTTCCTTCTTTTCCTCTTTCATTCTCTCCTTCCTCCCTTCCTCCCTTCTTCCCTCTCTCCCTTCTTTCCTCCCTCCCTTCCTTCCCCTTCTTCCTCCCTTCCTTCTCCCCTTGTGCTTCCTTCTCCCTCCCCCCTTCTTCTTCCTCCCTCCCTTCCTCCCTCTCTCCCTTCCTTCGGAACTTAGAGCTGTATTGTTAGGAGAGAAGGCTTGTTATCTATATCCCCTCACTCTTTTTCTCAAACCTTAGGTGATGAATAACGCAGAAAAGCAGATGCAGTAAAATACGTATCTGCCCTCAATATATTTCTTCTTAGCGTTCCATGTTATGGGCAGGAGGCTTCATTATTTCTTTCCCACAAATGACTTTTTATAAAAGAAGGAAATTCATTTTATAGCAGTAAATACTACATGGGGGGAACCATGTTGAGATTGTTACTGAGACAGCTGGCTCAGTTCAAATTGAATCTGGCCAAGAAGGAGGCTCAGCAAAAGCACCTCACTGAGGACTAGGAGCATAGGCTTTCCAAGCAGAGGGAAGACCTGCGGGAGTGCAAGGCCAAGTACCGGCGCCTGGAGGCTCAGCGGGATGAGATGGTCAGCCAGTTCCAGGCCATGATGCAATCCCACTGGAACGAGGTCCTCCGGCTCTTTGCCACCAGTGGCACTTCCCTCCAGCCTTCACCCAAAGCCCCACACCAGGAGGCCGAAGCAGACCCCAACTCAGAATTTCTGCCCCTCTCCGACCGCCACAAAAAGACCCCGAAGGGGGAGACTCTGCAGCGACACAAACATTCATTGCACAAATCCGTCCCAGGGGCCGTAGTTTGAGGACCGCTGATTTAGTGCAATATAAAAAAATGCAAATAATTTTTCTGCGGACCATCAAAATTTTCTCGCACCCCCCCAGTTGGTGACCACTGATCTAAGGTTTACCGGTTAACTAACTCCCTGTCTGCCCACGTATTCTAAGCCAGAGCGTGGCCAAAGCTCGGACATGGGTGTTTTGTGCTGGTCTGTTGCCCGCAATTCTTTGGTGTGGTAAGGTAAACAGCACACAATTCTTTTGTGCTGTTGCGATGTGTGAGAACGTTACCAACGCAACATACATTATTAGATATTGAAATAACTTGGCAATTTATGTAGTAGGCTGTGAATTAGTTAAAATAAACAGCTAAAATAATAGAAGTAGGAGCGGAGGAAAGCATGCTGGTAATCAGCAACAAATAGACTTAGGAGTGGAGGAGATTATGCTGGCAATCAGCGGAAGGAGTGGAGGATACTATGCTGGAGATCAGTTAAAATAAAAATACTGTGAACCAGCCAAATAAATAGAGTTATGAGTGGAGGAAAGCATGCTGGTAATCAGCAACAAATAGACTTAGAAGTGGAGGAGATTATGCTGGCAATCAGCGGAAGGAGTGGAGGATACTATGTTGGAGAACAGCTAATTCAGTTGTGAACCAGCAAGACAATAGATCTAGGAGTAATGGAGAATACGCTGGAAAACAATTAAAATTAAGTAAGCGGGGAACTAGATAAAATTATGGATGGAAACGTGGAATGAGTGATAATGTGAACTGATCTTGAAGTGATTCTATGTAAAATGAGAAGTGTATTTCATGACAAGATAAAGGAAATTGTAATTCAACAGCGGTTAAAACATAGATTTGATGAAATGGGTCTTATGATTAAGGAGCATATATGGAACTCTGATTGATAAAATGGAAAAAAATCTAAGATGGTGTTTATTTGGAAATGAAAGATTGTATATAAAAAGGAGCTGTGTTTATTTGGGATTTAAGATTCATGGTGATACAATAGAATGCTAGATGTCTAGAATAAGGTGTTAGAATGCATGATTTAAAAATGGTGATTTGATTTCTTTTTCTTTAAAGATGTAAATGGATGAAATTTGGAATCAAATTGGTTAAAGAACTGTGAGCAACCGTACTTATTCAATACCAGACCAAACCTTTGCCCCTAAAAGATGTATTTTATGTTTAAGATGTTTAAAAATAAATTTTAAAAATATTTCAAAAAAAAGAAAGAAAGAACTTGGCGATATTACTTGCTTCTCCCTCCCCCCCCCCCCCCCCCTCTGTCCGAGGAGAAGCCTGGTAGATGTAAATTTCAACTCTGGCAAGAGATTACAGAGCTACAGTTCTAGCAGAAATCATAGAATTGGGTTATAAAGTTTTTAAAAAAAACACCGTTCAAAATATGAAAGTAGGTGTTGACAAGTCAGAAGTGCTGGAATTCCCTTCTTCAGGGTCTCACTTTGGATACAGATAAGCTTCCTTCTGAAGAAGGAATTCATTGCTTCATTGTGAGTGTTGCTTGGATCACCTCTCCTGAATTCAGGCTGGCTGTGGGATGGATGGCCCTTTTCTAACTGTGGCCAGCTCTTGCAAGGATAACATGGTTGGGAGGGATCCAAGACTAGAATAGAATAACAGAGTTGGAAGGGACCTTGGAGGTCTTCTAGTCCAACCCCCTGCCCAGGCAGGAAACCCTACACCACTTCAAACAAATGGTTATCCAACATCTTCTTAAAATTTTTCCAGTGTTGGGGCATTCACAGCTTCTGCAGGCAAGTTGTTCCACTTATTAATTGTTCTAACTGTCAGGAAATTTCCCCTTATTCTAGGTTGCTTCTCTCCTTGATGAGTTTCCACCCATTGCTTCTTGTTCTACCCTCAGGTGCTTTGGAGAATAGCTTGACTCCCTCTTCTTTGTGGCAGCCCTTGAGATATCGGAAGACTGCTATCATGTCTCCCCTAGTTCTTCTTTTCATCAAACTAGACATACCCAGTTCCTGCAACCGTTCTTCATAGGTTTTAGCCTCCAGTCCCCTAATCGTCTTTGTTGCTCTTCTCTGCACTCTTTCTAGAGTCTCCACATCTTTTTTACATCGTGGCGACCAAAACTAAATACAAAATTCCAAGTGTGGCCTTACTAGATGGTTACCATATGTTGTACACGGGACTATCCCAGAGGTTATAATAATAATCTTTATTGTCACTGCACAATTTATGTACAATGAGATTGCACACACCCCCCCACAACACAATACAACTCACAGTGAAGACACGAAATCCCTAACCCAATAAATCATATACTGTGTTTCCCCGAAAATAAGACCCTGTCTTATATTTTTTTGAACCCTGAAATAAGCGCTTGGCCTTATTTTCAGGGAGGGCTTATTAAGAGCCTCGATGGTGCAGCGGACTAAAGTGCTGTTAAGTGCTGGCACTTAGCTGCCAGCTGCCTGCAATTAGTGCAAGTTCGAATCTCACCAGGCTCAAGGTTGACTCAGCCTTCCATCCTTTCGAGGTAGGTAAATTGAGGACCCGGATTGTGGGGGCAATAAGCCAACTTTGTATAGAACAACACCGCTTTGGGGGCGGGGGCAAAGCCCTAATAAGGAGGTATATACAAAAAAGTATGCAGGCTATTGCTATAATGCATTGTAAGCCGCCCTGAGTCTACGGAGAAGGGCGGCATATAAATTAGACAAATAAATAATAAATAAATAAATTATTTTGGGGTGTGTGGAGCAAGATGGGGCTCCTCTTGCCGTCTTACCTGATTTCCAGCTCTGCGGTTAAATATTTTTGGGGAGGGCTTATTTTCAGGGGGGAGACTTATTTTAGCACATGCGCTCAAAAGCCCAATCGGGCTTATTATCAGGGGATGTCTTATTTTTGGGGAAACAGGGTATTAACAAAACACCCAATCCTATTGCATCAGTGTGAACATGTTACACATTGCGCCGGCCCTGCAGTCCATCGTACTACGTAGTTATGATGTTAAGAAGGCCCCCGACCTTCTTTCCTTCCATCGCGAGTTGAAGACTTGGCTCTTCCATCAAGTTAACTGATCCGTTGGGGGTACAGTGTTATAATTTTAAACTGTTTTAATTAGGTCGTTGATTTTAATCTTTAACTCATTGTGATTTGTATTGGAAACTGCCATTTTGTAAGCCGCCTTGAGTCCTCAGGGAGAAAGGCGGCATATAAATTTCAATAAATAAATAAATAAATAAATAAATAAATAAATTTCTCATTCAGGAGTCTGACAGCCCACGAATAAAAACTGTTCTTCAGCCTGTTTGTGTGGCTGGCTATGCTTCTATATCTCCTTCCCGATGGTAGGAGGGTAAAGAAGAGGTGACCAGGGTGAGAGTCGTCCATGAGGATTTTCCTCACTCTTCTAAGGCAGCGAGCCTTAAGCGATCTCATCTAGTGGTATCGGGGGCAGCCCACGATGTTTGTGCTGTGTTCACCACCCTCTGAAATGTTTTTCTAGCCGCGGCTGTCAGGCAGGCATGCCATAGCACGAGGCAATAAGCGAGAACGTTTTCTATCGTGAAGGTTGATTCTAGAAGTTGTAGCTGGTGCAAAATGCTGCAGCTACTTTGTTAGAAATCCATCTGTCTCCTGCAACAGAGGTCCCAAACAGGACCGTGGCCTGCTTGAAACCGAGTGACGGGAGAAATGGGCAAGCACATGTGTGCGAATCTCCACTTGCGCTCGCGGAGGGCACTCGCGCGTACGTATGAACCTTTACTTGCGCGAGCAGAGGATGCTTTGTGTGGGAGTGTAAGTGACTGCTGCTCTCATGAGTGGAGGTTCGCATGCACGTGCTTGGCCATTTCTCCCGTGGCCCGGGTTTGAAGAGGCCACAACCCAGTAGGGGTTGGAGACCCCTGTTGTAGGAGACAAAAGCTCCATTTGCACGAGCGGAGGACACGTGTATATGCTCACACAATTGGAGCTGTGCTGGGCCGGGCTCCCAAGATGGAAAGATGGGGGACCACTGTCCTACAATACCTACAGTAATGGCCAACATTGTGGAAACTTTTTGGGGAAAGTATATTTTTGAGGTTTGATGGCTAATAACTTCACTTTTTTGGGGGGGGAGTTTCAAGATAATCGTATTCCGCTGCTGGAATGGGCTGGGAATAGCCCAGACCTTCACCCAATTGAAAATAAATGGAGCCGATTAAAGAAACTTGTTAGTCAGCAGCAGTGATGAAATCCAATTTTTTTTACTACCGGTTCTGTGGGTGTGGTTTGGTAGGTGTGGTGTGGCTTGGTGGGCATGGCAGGGGAAAGATACTGCAAAATCCCCATTCCCTCCCTACTCCTGGGGGAAGGATACTGCAAAATCCCCATTCCCACCCCACTCTGGGGCTAGCCAGAGGTGGTATTTGCTGGTTCTCCGAACTACTAAAAATTTCCACTACCGGTTCTCCAGAACCTGTCAGAACCTGCTGGATTTCACCCCTGGTCAGAAACAACCCAGTTAATAGAAGCAATCCTTCAATCTTGGTTTCACATTAGAACAGCTGCAGAACTAAAAGACTTGGTTCACTCCATGGGAAGACGTTGTAAGGCCGTCATTCATGCTAAAGGTTACCCAACTAAGTATTCACTAACATGGGGATCATTTTTGTATATCGCATTTTTTCTAAGGTGATCATTTTTGTATCTCTCGTTTTTTCTACGTGTTTCCCTTTTCTTCTTTATACTGTAACTGCTATTCTAATAGCAAATCCTTCATAAAAGTGATTGCCTTACATTCTTGATTAAATTATCTTTCCACTGATATATAATTTTATGGTTCTACTCCTCCCAAAAAAAGTGGTGTTATTAGCTAGTTGTAGAAAATACACTTTTCCCAAAAGGTTTCCACAATTTTGGCCACTACTGTGAATGCTCTTGGGTGTTTCATCTTGTTCACTCTGTAGGATTCATTAAAAATGTAAGTTTGTGAAAAGGCACATAAAAAGGATATTTCCCTTTTCTTTAGGTCAATCGGTCTCAGCTTACATTCCAAGATTAGAATGGTGTCATTATTATATACAGGCAGAAATGCACAGAACCAACTTCCCGGTGTGTAGGATACAAACAGATTCTTCAAACTCGTGGTAGCATTATCTACTTCTTCAAAGGCATAATTGAGTGAAATTGTTGTCTTTAAAGTTTTAAAAGTAGCCAGG
Organism: Ptyas mucosa; assembly: GCA_012654045.1. Lineage (NCBI taxonomy): Eukaryota > Metazoa > Chordata > Lepidosauria > Squamata > Colubridae > Ptyas > Ptyas mucosa. The sequence goes on from WNWU01000076.1 coordinate 1,751,668, forward strand.
TATGTCCCACTCGTGCCGCTTCTGATAAGGAACGCTTTGTTCATTTATTACATTTATTTATTTTCTGCCATTCCTTTAGAAAATTAAAAGGTGATGTGTAAGGTACTGTCCATACATCTTCACAGCATCTCTGGGAGGTGAGGTGCACAGAGTAACCTATTTGCAGTGATCTCATTCAGATCAAACTAAGCCCTAGTTTAAATTGAGAGGTCCCCCAATCCTCGAGGCTGTAGCTCACTACTGGGTGTTGAGCAGGGGTGGGTGGGTTCTAATTTTTTTTACTACCGGTTCTGTGGGAGTGGCTTATTTTGTGGGCGTGGCTTGATGGTCATGTGACAATTATTTAGGATTTAGCAGAGGTACTGGGCTACCAGGCTTTTAACTGCTTGCAGAGCTGTACCGGTCTACCTATTAATTTTTGCAGGCACTGATCTACTCTTTTATTTTTGCAGGCACTGATCTACTCATGTATTTTTGCAGGCATTGATCTACTCATGTATTTTTGCAGGCACTGATCTACTCATGTATTTTTGCAGGCACTGATCTACTCATGTATTTTTGCAGGCACTGGTCTACCCATTTATTTTTGCAGGCACTGATCTACTCATGTATTTTTGCAGGCACTGGTCTACCCGTTTATTTTTGCAGGCACTGATCTACTTGTGTATTTTTGCAGGCATTGGTCTACTCATTTGTTTTCTTTTAACACTGATCAGCTGTAGGGCAGCCCTTTGAAGGGCTCTGTGTGCCACCTGTGGACCCGCGCGCCAACGTCCCAGCTCAGCCAGCTGGTCATTTGTGTTTCCGACCTTTGCATGCGTGCCAGCCAGCTGGTCGTTGGGTTTCCAGCGGTCTGGTGTGCCCACACATGCGCCTTCTGGTTTGGGCACTCTGTGCCTAAAAGTTTCGCCATCAGTGCTCTAATCATTTTATGACTATAGAAACTAAAGTGAAGCATAATCTACCATCATTTGGTGCAGTGGCTAAAGTGGAGGGCTAGAAAACAGGAGACTGTGAGTTCTAGTCCTTCCTTGGGTACTGAAGCCAACTGGGTGACTTTGGGCCAATCCTACCATGTACCACAGTGGTTGATGTGGGGAAAATAGGCAGTGGGAGCATTAAGTGTAGATGCTGCTTTGAACTGACCCAAAATAATGGTGGGATAGAAATTAAATAAATAGATCTGTTGTACCGATAGAACATCATATATAGTTTTAAATTTCTGGGCATTTATATTTCGAAGGACCTCTGATTGATTGATTGGTTGATTGATTGATTGATTGATTGATTGATTCAATTTATATGCCACCCTTCTTCGAAGACTCAGGGCGGCTTACAATGCATTAAGCAATAGCCTTCATACTTTTGTATATCTCTGCTTAGTAGGGCTTTCGGCCCCCGCAAGCGGTGTTCTTTTTTATACAAAGTCAGCTTATTGCCCCCACAATCCGGGTCCTCATTTTACCTACCTCGGAAGGATGGAAGGCTGAGTCAACCTTGAGCCTGGTGACATTTGAACTCGCAGTAATTGCAGGCAGCTGGCAGCTAAGTGCTACTTAAGTGCTACTAGTCATAGTCATGGACTATGAATGTTAACATGCTTGCGAAGAAGGCACAGAAGAGGCTGTACTTGTGTGTTCAAAAATAATTTTTATCTCTTGCACCACATATAAACAATTATCCAAGTTATATAATTCTAATATTCATACACTTTGTTAAGATACTTTCATAAAATGTTTTTCTTCACACTCCTTCCCCCCCCCCCCATTCTCTTTTATCCCACATCTTTCGTCCTCATCCAAATTTTTAATCTTCTTTTTTTGAGCAGGGTTGCCTCCTGTACTCTTCTGTTAGATCATTTATTCAGTCTACTTTTAGATCTGAATTTTGACTATAACCTCTAGCTTTCTCTCCCCTCGCCTTTTCCCTCGTTTTTTTTCTATGACTACTTATTCTACCCTAACCCTAATCTTTATTTTCATTTGATTTATACTGGGTTGAAGACCAAGGAGAGGTCACCATCTCCCTTAATATCTACTTCCACTCCAATATCTGTTTATGTTCGTAGTTTTCCTAGCATTCAGCTGCAACTTACCGTATTTTTCGGAGTATAAGACACACCAGAATATAAGATGCATCTACCTTTTTTGGTTGTTGTTTTTTTTAAAGTTTTTTTTTATTTTTTAGACAAGCACACATACAAACATACAATGTATTTTCTTTGAACAGAGTATTTGGCTGGTTCACAAATTTAAACAGTTTATTTTTTTTTTAATTTTAAAAACAAAACTTTATTCATTTATAAAACCATTTAAAACATACAAATTTCTCTTAATCAAGAGACAAACTTACATGGCATTTATGTATATATGTATATATAATGGAAATTAGTTAGAAATTGTGTATTGTATATGTAAGTATGTAAACAGTTTAAATTTCAATTAAATTTACAATTTCTATATTTCCTTTTTCCCATATTTATTCCTCATCTATTTTTTTTAAAAAACCAATATTACCCTTCATTCTCATCTCTAATCTTAATCAAATTCAATTTTTCTCTTCTATTCTATATTATACCCGTTTCCATTGTCATCTATTTTTATATCCATCCTCACATTGGTTAATTATTTAATATTACAATTGTTTAATACAAATTCAGCATTTTAATATAAACCAATTAGTTATATAACTATCTTTTTTGTATATTAATCAATATGAACATGAATATTCCAATTATTTCCATGCAATCCAATTTCTTACAAATCAATTAATTATATTTACCAATAATAATAAGCCAAATAAATTTCCCCATATATTCCTTTAAACCACAACTTAACCATTTCTGCTTTCAACACAATATACGATTAATAGTATCTCAATTATTACCATTCCCTAGTTAAATAGACCTTTTTTTCTTTTGTGTTTTAAAATCTTGAACTCTCCTCTTTTGCTCTAAATTTCCCATTGTTTGCACCTACCTTTTTTGGTGAGCAAAATAAAAAGAAATCTCTCTCCCTGCCTCATTTTGTCATGTTGCAGCAGAGCCTGCTTTACTTTCAGTTTCGTTTTAGCTAGGGGGAAAAAAAAATCTGCTCCAGCACTCTTTGCAGCAAGCAAAGAGCTTGCAAAACAAGAGCTTGCAAAAGAGCCTGTGCAAAACAGCTGAGGGCAAATCAGCTGAGAGTTGGGAGGCCGATCTAATCAACTTATGCTAATTAGCTTATGCTGAAGCTGAATGGGGCTGTTTTTTCTTGCTGTTTGCTTGCAAGGAGGTAACTGCTGTGAGGCAGAGGCCAAAGGGTGGGGGCCAGTGGGTGGGCGGGGCTACATTCAGTGTATTAGACGCACCTAAATTTTCACCCCCTTTTGGGGGGTAAAAAGGTGTATCTTCTACTCCAAAAAATACAGTAAGATCATTACCATGTGTCTTGAATTCGGGGATGCTGGAGAACCGTCTTGACACAGCTTTAAATTGGGACCACATGAAATAGTATTGATTAGTGTTTCCATTAGTTTAATAAGAGGTCAGCTGAACTCATATAACCAACTCAAGACTGTAAATCTCAGAATGTCTTCTCCCTATTGTCTAATAATATACAAATAGATAGTTAGAATGTTTTTTTGTTATATCTCATGCTCACCAAATTCATTTTTCTTTGTAATAATGCATTCCAGAAATAGGGTACATCTTTAAACCATATTACTCCTGCTAAAATAATACTAATAACTTTTTGGAGATCAAACCAAAATGGGAAAATGCAAAACCACATTTCATATTTTTTTAAAAAAAACTCTTTACCCTTTCTTCAAATGGAGGGTACTCTTTATCCCCCTGATTTTTAACAATATCTGTTGTTTACAAAAACGAGTGCCGTTTTTGAAGTCTCAACCGCATTTCACTGCTGAGAGTAACTCTGAAGTTTTATAAGCTGCTAATGTATCTGGACTGAAACGCAAAATCAAAACCAGTTGTGAGATGTTGCGAGCCAGCGGAGGGAGGAACAGGAGGAAATCTAGATATAAACAGTCAACAGATGGCAGAGGAATTTGTTTGTAGCTTATCTTACAAATGACAGCTCAGTCCAGGTTGTAAATATCGGTCCAGGAGCAACAGGAGTATGCAAGTCAGAATGTCCCGGGATACCTCTGTCAAATCCCTTGGTAAAATAAAGATATATTACATCCATGCGTATCCACAATCTGCTAAGGCCTTTAACTAAAAAGCAAAAAAAAATAAAGAATTAGACAAAACTTAGTATTTCAAAACCTGCATTGACTTCTTTTGTTGTTGTTAGTTGCGAAGTTGTGTCCGACCCATCGCGACCCCATGGACAACGTTCCTCCAGGCCTTCCCGTCATCTATCATCCCCTGGAGTCCTTTTTTTTTTTAAAAAAAAATTGATTTATATGCCGTCCTTCTCCGGAGACTCTGGGCGGCTTACAGTGTGTTAAGCAATAGCCTTCATACTTTTGTATATTTATACAAAGTCAGCTTATTGCCCCCACAATCTGAGTCCTCATTTCACCTACCTTAGAAAGGATGGAAGGCTGAGTCAACTTTGAGCCTGGTGGGATTTGAACTTGCAGTAATTGCAAGCAGCTGATCTTAATAACCGTGAATTAGTCCACTGCACCACCAGGACATTTAAGCTCACGCCGACTGCTTTAGTGACTCCATCCAGCCACCTCGTTCTCTGCCGTCCCCTTCTTCTTTTGCCCTCAATCTTCCCCAGCATTAGGCTCTTCTCCAGGGAGTCCTTCCTTCTCATTAGGTGGCCAAAGTATTTGAGTTTCATCTTCAGGATCTGGCCTTCTAAAGAGCAGTCAGTGTTGATCTCCTCTAGGACTGACCGGTTGGATCACCTTGCATTGTCTGTCTGTCTGTTTGTCTGTCTATCTATTTATCTATCTATCTATCTATCTATCTATCTATCTATCTATCTATCTATC
>WNWU01000076.1:1756627-1769209 GCA_012654045.1 Ptyas mucosa
ATCTATCTATCTATCTATCTATCTATCTATCTATCTATCTATCTATCGTTGTTAGTTGCGAAGTCATGTCTGACCCATCGCGACCCCATGGACAATGTTCCTCCAGGCCTTCCTGTCCTCTACCATCCTCTGGAGTCCATTTAAGCTCACACCGACTGCTTCAGTGACTCCATCCAGCCACCTCGTTCTCTGTCGTCCCCTTCTTCTTTTGCCCTCCATCTTTCCCAGCATGAGGCTCTTCTCCAGGGAGTCCTTCCTTCTCATTAGGCAACCATCCCACTGTCTTTTCAAATCTTCGTTTAGTTTTTTGTGCAGCTCGTTAGCTAATTCTGACTTCTAGTAATGATTATATTGTTTTCAAGACTTCTCTAGTTTGACTATAGTTCCCGGACTCCTGTATTTCTCCCCTGTTGAAGATAGGTTTCTTCCATTTAGCTGGCACTTCACCTGTTCCTAAGGATTTCTCAAAATCCCGAAGTGCTTTGGCCAGATCATCTGACACTTCCTTAATGCCCTAAAATTCAATCCCATTTGACCTTGGAGATCTGGATTTGCTTAGGGTAAGAAGAGCCTTGACCTTGAGTGCTATCAATTTGGAATTTCTTTTCTTGCATCCCTTCTTCAGAATTGTCCAGTGGAAGACAGATTGCCTCCTCCTAGAAGACTAAGCCAGAACAGATGTTGAGTAGTTTGGTTTTGCTTGACTTTGCTTCTTTTTGTTTTCCTTTTTGTTTGGTTGGTTGTTATCTCTTACCCTTGGCATGTTTATTAAGCATCCAGGATACGGTCCCTTTTCCTTCTGTTTTGAACATATTTGAAATCTGTTTTTTGTTCCTAACATCATAACAAAAGAGCGTATAGTCAGGGCTATGGTTTTCCCAGTAGCAATGGATGGCTGTGAAAGTTGGACCATAAGGAAGGCTGAGTGCCAAAGAATTGAGGCCTTTGAACTCTGGTGAAGACTCCTGTGAGTCTCTTGGACTGCAAGGCGATCAAATTGGTCAGTCCTAGAGGAGATCAACCCTGACTGCTCTTTAGAAAGCCAGATTCTGAAGAGGAAACTCAAATACTTTGGCCACCTAATGAGAAGGAAGGACTCACTGGAGAAGAGCCTAATGCTGGGAACAATTGAGAGTAAAAGAAGAAGAGGATGGAAGAGAATGAGGTGGCTGGATGTTTTTTGTTCCTAGCATCCATCACTAATTTTATTGATTCTGAGCTTTACTTTTTTTGAAACATCTCTAGAAATCCAAGCTGTCTGTACGTACTCTCCCGTTACAACCATCCCACTTGTCTTTTCAAATCTTCATTTAGTTTTTTGTGTAGCCCGTTAGCTAATTCTGCTGTTTGGGAGATTTTGTTCCTTATAGGCAATGTGCTTTCAATATCTCTTTTTCTTAAAAATTTCCACTGATACTGTCTATTAAATCTTCCCCATCAAGCTGATCTCATGCCTTCCTCTACTTGCAAAATAAATAAATAAATAAATAAAAGTTAGCAAAACAGATCAGGAATTTCCTGGAAAGGACTTGCTTGGCAGAGTTTGTCTCCCACCAGATGTTGAGGTAATTAAGTCCCCATGATCACTGCTTTATGCTCTTTGAAAGATCTATAATTTGATTTTGGAAAGCATGGCATTATTCCCATGCTGTCCTTGGTTGATTGGTCAACAGTGAACGTCAACAACAATGCTGCTTTCATTCTTTCTCAATACTGCACCAAATTTACCCACTTGGATTTTTGTTTAGACCTGATTTTGATTTTTTTCAAACATAAAGTGCCACTCCTTCTTACATTGTGTCAGTTGTGTTCCTTTTGAACTGGTTCTGCTTATCATCGTGAGAAATATCCTACTTACACAAAGGGGTCAACTTATTTCCCAAAGCACCTGAAATAGCAATAGCACTTAGACTTATATACCACTTCATGGTGCTTTATAGTCCTCTCTAAGCGGTTTTACAGAGTCAGCATATTGCCCCCAACAATCTGGGTTCTTGTTTTACCGATCTCAGAAGGCTGAGTCAACCTTGAGCCGGTGAGGACTAAACTCTTGGCATTGAATTGAATTAGCCTGCAATACTGCATTCTAACCACGGCACACCATGGCTCCAGCAGGAGAGGAAGCCATGGATGGAAATTAATCAAGGAGAGGAGCAACCTAGAACTAAGGAGAAATTTCCTGACAGTTAGGACAATTAACCAGTGGAACAACTTGCCTCCAGAAGTTGTGAATGCTCCAACACTGGAGGTTTTTAAGAAGAGATTGGAAAACTGTTTGTCTAAAATGATATAGAGTTTCCTGCTTGAGTAGGGAGTTGGACTAGAAGACCTCCAAAGTCCCTTCCAACTCTTGTTATTCTCTTATCCCACCAGGCCTCTGTTGCGCCTGTCCAATCATTTATATAACAAACCCAACTTGTTACTGAAATATTGCTTGCTTCTCATATTTTTCTAATTAACGTGTAGACAGTAAAAGTCCCGAGTCAATGCTTGAGCCAATGTTCTTCTTGATTTCTCCCTAGGCTACCCTGAATTATATGTTAGATGTTATATTTCTTGCAGAAATAGAATATTCAAGTGAGTGATTTTGTTTCCTGATTGGCTTCAGTGCCCTGCTGGTTCCAGGATTGGGAGCTTGAGGTTTGGCTCCGTCTGTGAGCATTCTGGAACTCTTACCTTCTATCTGCTGGAAGGAAAACACAGCCAGTATTTATAGAGAACTTCCAATGTGCAAAGTGCTATGCAGTCCTGATCAGTGTTTGCTGCTAGAATATGCCAATATGACATCTCTTAATAAAATGGAAATTAAAAGACGCTTGATCTTGGGGAGGAAAGCTATGGCAATTCTACCCTGTTTTCCCCAAAATAAGACATCCCCTGATAATAAGCCCAATCGGGCTTTTGAGCACATGGTAATAAGGCCAAGCGCTTATTTCAGGGTTCAAAAAAATATAAGACAGGGTCTTATTTTCGGGTAAACACGGTAGACAGCATACTAAAAAGCAGAACAAAAGTGCGTATAGTCAAGGCGATGGTTTTCCCAGTTGCAATGTATGGCTGTGAAAATTGGACCATAAGAATTGAGGCCTTTGAACTCTGGTGCTGGAGAAGACTCCTGCGAGTCCCTTGGACTGCAAGGCAATCAAACTGGTCGCTCCTAGAGGAGATCGACCCTGACTGCTCTTTAGAAGGCCAGATCCTGAAGAGGACACTCAAATACTTTGGCCACTTAATGAGAAGAAAGGACTCACTGGAGAAGAGCCTAATGCTGGGAACGATTGAGGGCAAAAGAAGAAGGGGACGGCAGAGAATGAGGTGCCTGGATGGAGTCACTGAAGTAGTTAGCGTGAACTTAAATGGACTCCAGGGGATGGTGGAAGGCCTGGAGGAACATTGTCCATGGGGTTGCGATGGGTCAGACACGACTTCACAACTAACAACAACAAATAAAATGGAACTTTGAGGAACTGCTGGCCTTGGGATCTTCATTGGTTGTGGATATTACTTGGAACCCTGACATTTTGCACTGATAGTTCTCAGTTTTGTTTAGGAACCATTTGAAGCTATAGCAGCACTGAAAAAAGTGACTTATTACAACTCTATTCAGACTTATGAATGTTGCGGCATCCATATGGACCTATGATCAAAATTTGGCAACTGGCGTGTACTTACGTTGGTTGCACTGTTCGGGGGTCATGCAAGGACCTTTTGTGACCAACAAATTCAATGGGAAGCCAGGTATACTTTGCAACCATGTTACTAACTGAACAACTGCAGGGGCTCATTTAACCACGGTGGCAAGAAAAGTCATACAAAGAGACACAACTCACTTAAAAACCTGTCTTGCTTAACAACAGAAACTTTGAGCTCGACTTTTGATCGTAAGTCGAGGACTATCTGTATTGCTCATTGGAAAAGAATGCGTTTTCTTTTCCAATGAGCAGTAGTACAGGTAGTCTTCGACTTCAAATGAGGCCACTCATTTGAAGACTGCAAAGTTCACATTTTGGACAGAGAAGACTGCTGGGTTGAAAGAGGGGTCAAAGAGGCCATCTATGTCAAAATTGAACAGCCCTCTCTCAACAGAAGGGGAGAGATACAACATCATCTATCTTCGGTCTACAACACAGTCCTTTCAACAGTTCCAAGAAGGCTCCACACCAATTTGCACCACTCAGGACACAGATAAATCTCCAGGTGACCTTAACAACTGGCTAAAAGGATGCAAATGACTAGCTGTCTACAAGGAGTATAAATCCTTCCATTCCCCACCATCCAGTCAGAGCTGAAGAAGCTTCTTGGATGAGAAGCAAAACGTCTTCAAAGAAAAAACCAGAAAGTCCAGCTGCCTCTTGAAAAAAGCACCTTCGGGACTTCCTCCCCTTACGGCGGTCATAGCGATCGCATCGACGATTCACAATCATTGATATAATCCTTTGGCCGTAGAGTATCACATTATCTCAGCCATGTTTACAAAACGAAACCTGTAATGGCAGGCTAGTGGTTCTATTTAGGTCCATGTTGAAAGTGAAATGACCACGGAGATGGGGGGGTGGGGGCGACGTGGCAAAGGCACGAAGGTGGCTGAAGCGTGGCACCTAATTTGGATTTAGCATTCCATGAACAAGTACCCAACCCTCAGGTTTTGCATGTTCATACATTTCTTTTGTAATCCCATTTGTTTCTCAGAAACGCTGCCTTGGGGCATTTAGCAATAATACCATTAAAGCAAGCCAGACTGGAATTTAAAATACCTTACAAATCAATTAAAATGTCATTAAGAGAGATAAGGAAAGGTAACCCACAGGACTCAACAAGTTCAAGCCCATTTTAGCACAGCGGGTTCATGCCAGCAGCATGCCTGAATAACAAGGCTCCTGCATGCCAGCATAAGAAAGAGACAGCTCACCGGGTTCCCCTTTCCAAAATCTGGGGATGACAAGGCACTTTTTCCCTGGTCTTGTTAACGTGGCGATGATCTCCCAGAGTGTACCTGTTTCAATTACAGGCAGTCCTCGGCTTACAACAGTTTGTTTAGTGACCGGCAGTCCTCGACTTACAACAGTTCGTTTAGCGAAGTTACGACGGCACTGAAAAAAGTGACTTGCGACCATTTTTCACAGTTACCACCCTTGACGCATCCCTACAATTGCGTGAGCAAAATTCAGACAATCAGTTCATACAACAAAATTCAATGTAGAGAAAAGTAAAGTCCTACTCTTAGGTAAGGAAAACCAAAAGTACACATATAGACTGGGTGAAACCAGGCTTAATAGCAGTAACTGCGAGAGGGATCTTGGAGTCTTAGTAGACAACCAGTCAAATATGAGCCAGCAGTGTGCGGCAGCTCAAAAGGATTGAGGATCAAAAAAGCCAATGCAATCCTAAATTGCATTAACAGAGGGATACAATCAAGATCAAGGGAGGTACTAATACCGCTCTGTAAAGCCTTAGTAAGGCCACACCTAGAGTACTGCATCCAGTTTCGGTCACCACACTACAGAAAAGATGTTGAGGCTCTAGAAAGAGTGCAGAGAAGAGCAACCAGGATGATGAGGGGACTGGAGGCTAAAACATATGAAGAACGGTTGCAGGAACTGGGCCTGGCTAGGCTAGTGAAGAGAAGGACCAGGGGAGACATGAGAGCAGTCTTCCAATATTTGAGGGGCTGCCACAGAGAGGGGGTCAAGCTGTTTTCCAAAGCACCCGAAGGCCAGACAAGGAATAATGGATGGAAACTGACCAAGGAGAGATTCAACCTAGAAATAAGGAGGAATTTGCTGACAGTGAGAGCAATCAACTGATGGAACAGAAGTTGCCTTCGGAAGTTGTGGGAGCTTCATCACTGGAGGCTTTCAAGAAGAGATTGGACTGCCATTTGTTAGAAATGGTATAGGGTCTCCTGCTTGGGTGGGGGGTTGACTAGGTGACCTATAAGGTCCCTTCGAACTCTGTTAATCTAATCTAATCTAATCTAATCTAATCTAATCTAATCTAATCTAATGACCATTGCTATGACCCAAGAACATGGGATTCCCTTTTGCGACCTTTTGACAAGCAAAGTCAAGGGGGAAGCCAGATTCTCTTAACAATTGTGTCATTAACTTAACAACTGTGGTACTTCACGTAACAACTGTGGCAAGCCAGGTTGTAAAATGGGGCAAAACTCACTTAACAAATGTCTCACTTAAAAACAGGAATGCTGGGCTCAATTATGGTGGTAAGTCGAGGACTGCCAGTATTGTCTAGCAACAATCCCCACTGATGAACAAAACCAAATCAAGAATTTGCTCGCCGAACAAAAGCAAACCGTAGTTTGTGGGATCAAAAACAAAAACAAAACACAGCCAGTTGTGGTTTGTCGAAACGTAGCATAATTACACCTGTCCCATCCAGTGGTGGGATTGAAGTAATTTAACAACCGGTTCTCTGCCCTAATGATTTCTTCCAACAACTAGTTTGCCAAACTGCTCAGAAAGTTAACAACCGATTCTCCTGAAGTGGTGCGAACCGGCTGAATCCCACCACTGGTTCCATCCCTTGGTCTTGTCTACGAGCAAGTAACAATCGCATGGCGGAATTGCAGTTATTGCTGTATTAATTTGGAATTTGACTCCAAGTCAACCATTTCTGCTTCAGTCAAATCCTCCAGCCGGCTGAGGATAATTAAAATACGGAAGAAGCCTGGAAAAAGTGTAGACGGGGGCGGGAAAAAATCTAGCAGGGGGAAAGCGCTTTCTACGGTTAGTAGAAGGTTCTCCTCTCTGTGGTTGTTGAGGGGAAAAAAATGTGTGGAATAAAAGCAAGAACAAATCATTCAGAGTTGGCGGAATTTAAACAGAAAGACGGATGGGGCAGTGTATTTGCCTGGGCTAAACATTACCTGCCTTTTCCATAGATATTTCCAATAATAACTGTAATTCTAAAGTCAAAATGTGAGCGCTTGTTCAGCTGCAAACCATTTTATCAGGGCTTCTCAAAGAAAAGGAGGTAGGAGCTAACATAAGCACAAATAGAGAGCAGGAGGTACCGTATTTTTCGGAGCATAAGATGCACCTTTTTTCCCCCAAAAAAGAGGGTGAAAATCTGAGTTGTCTTATAGTCCGAATGTAGCCCCACCCAGCCTCTCAAACGGAGGTTTCAGAGGCTGAAAAAAAAGCCTCAGAAACGAAGCTTCAGAACAAAAGCCTCCAAACAGAGCTTCAGAAAAAAAAGCCTCTGAAAGGAAGCTTCAGAAAAAAAGCTTTTTTCGGAAGCTCTGTTTCGGAAGCTTTCAGAGGCAGAAAAAAAAGTTTTTTCTGAAACAGAGTTTCAGACGTTTCAGAGGCTGAAAAAAAAAGCAAGGCATAGAACTCACAACCAAGGAACCTGTTGCTAAAATTCACCTCTGGGAACAGTTGATTGGGGGTATTCCTGGAAGCCGATCCACCCGCCAATCAACCCAAAAACTAAGGTGCGTCTTATACTCCGGTGCGTCTTATACTCTGAAAAATACGGTAGTCCTTGACTTATGACCAAAACTGAGCCCCAAATTCCCATTGTGATAAGCGAGACAGTTGTGAAGTGAGTTTTGCCTCACTTTACGACTTTTCTTGCCATAAATTCCTGGTCCATGGGTTTATTAAGGACATATTATCTAGAGCTTCATCTTAGAAATTTGTCTCCGTTGGATTTAAAGACAGAACAAGCAACAGGAGAGTTGGAAAGGAGAAGATAAGCAAGTGCTGTTGTGAAGCCCAACACACAACTACACACAATCAAAGAAGCAGGAATGACACAGGCTTCCGTAGGGTAACTTTAACGCTAGTCTTGTGGAAAAAGGAGAACCTTGGGAACAGCAGGAGAAATGCTTAATCCTTATTTATAGTAAGTTCTTTACGGGGGAGTGTCACTGAACGATTGAAAATTCTTCCTCCTATTTTACTAATACTGGGTTGAGTTGCTATTTATTAGCTACCAATGGATTCATCTTCCCTGCTTTGATTGTGCCTCTTCTCTTTAAATTTACTTTTTTCCAGCTTCCCCAGAATCCTCTCACAACTATTGCACAAAACTTCTGAGAAGACAAGGATGAAGGTAGAGAATGTTCAGAGGAAAACGTTAGCTAATAGGATCTTCTCTTTCATTGCCCTTTTAAAACACTGGTGGAAAATTAGATAATTCCTTGTCATTGGGCCTTCAAGTCCCATCAGCTTCGGTCAGCATGGCTAATGGCAAGGGATGATGGGTGATGTAGTATAAAATACTCAGAGAGCCAACTTGACAGGTTTCTACTCAGATCTCTGATTCCTTTTAAGGCTGGGGCTGAATTTCAGGATCTGCCTTCAAATTATAAATTATGGTACTCGGCTATAACCTCCAGTTACACCCATACTGTATTGCTGATTCTGTTTTGGGCAGAATCAAGCTTCTTGACGAACCTAACTTTTTTTAAAAAAGACTTTTGTTCTTGTAAAATGAAGAGCCTTGGTGGTACAGGAGACTAAAGTGCTGTTAAGTAGCACCAGCTGCCTGCAATTACTGCAAGTTCGAATCTCACCAGGCTCAAAGTTGACTCAGCCTTCCATCCTTCCGAGGGAGGTAAAATGAGGACCCGGATTGTGGGGGCAATAAGATGACTTTGTATAAAAAAGGAACACCGCTTTGGGGGGGGCGCGCGAAAGCCCTACTAAGCAGGTATATACAAAAGTATGAAGGCTATTGCTTAACGCATTGTAAGCCGCCCTGAGTCTCCAGAGAAGAGCGGCATACAAATCGAACCAATAAATAAATAAATAAATATTCCCACAGCCATTAGTTTCTCTGAAGACTTAGAATCTCTTTTCACATCAAGCTACAAATAATTGCTCTTATGGCCACCATTTTCAGAACAACCATTCCTCAGGCTGCACCCATCAGAAGGAAGTCCTCGACGTACGACCACAAGTGAGCCCCAAATTTTTGTCGCTAAGGGAGACGGTTGTGGAGTGGGTTCTGTCCCATTTTACGACCTTGTTTTGCCACAGTTGTTAAGTGAATCCCTGCAGTTGGTTAAGTTACTAATACAGTGGTGAAGTGAATGACTTCCTCGTTGACTATGCTCATCAGAAGGGCGCAAAAGGTGATCGCATGACCCCTGCAAACCGTCATAAATATGAGTCAGTTGCCAGCACGTGACCATGGGGACGCTGCAATGGTTGTGTGAAAAACAGTCATCGCTTTTTTCAGGACCGTTGTAATTTTGAATGGTCACTAAACGAAAGTTTGAAAGTTGAGGACTAGTTGTATACAATCTACAGTCAAGGTAGACCTTGTCTTCTTTTTTATCTTCTGCAATCTGTCTAAGGAGGTTCTCAGTCTTCCAGGTCACGGTTGTCCTAAAGGTGCTTTTTTTATATATATATATAAAGTTTTTTTATTTTTAAACAAAAAACAACATAAAAAACATCATCTTTCCATATACTTACAGACAGCGATTCGATCGGTTAAAATCATTTCATGCTGTCAACATTTTCAAAATTTCAATTGTGACAAATGTTCTTTCATCTAACTAAAAACAAATGTTTACACGTTTTATCCAAATTTCATTTCATATGTAATATTTCATCTCCATTCTTTATTATCTACCCATTGATAAAATATCTCCCATGTCAAATAATACTGTTTATCTTCCTGTTCTCTCATTTCAAATGTCAATCTACTCATTTCAGCACAGTCCAATTATTTTTTTAATAATTTCTTCATCAGCAATTATCTTCTCTCCTTTCCAGTTTTTTGCAAATATAATTCTAGCCGCCATTAAAATATTCACAATTAAGTATTGCAGTTCTTTATTAAATGTCTCCGGTAAGATTGCTAATAAAAATATCTCTGGTTTAAAGTCAATATGTCTCTTTGTCATTTTTTTTCCAACCACGCGTGTATCTTAGTCCAAAATCTCCTTGCTTCTATGCATGTCCACCACATATGGTAATAAGATCCTGGGGTCTGATGACACTTCCAACACTTCTCCAATTTATTCTTGAACATTCTGACTATCCTCATCAGGGGTAAATGCCACCTGTAAAACATCTTATACAAATTCTCCTTATATACTGTAGACATTGTCCTAAAGGTGCTTTTTTTCAAGAGGCAACTGGACTTTCTGGTTTTTCTTTGAAGACCTTTCTCTTCTCATCCAAGAAGCTTCTTCAGCTCTGAGTGGATGGTGGGGAATGGAAGGATTTATACTCCTTGCAGACAGCTGGGCATTTGCATCCTTTTAGCGAGTTGTTAAGGTCACCTGGAAGTTTATCTGTTTCATCCCATTTGCACCACTCGGGTGACCCTGATGACACAGATAAACTTCCAGATGACCTCAACGACTCGCTAAAAGATTGACAGTGTGATCTGTCAATTACAGGTCAGAGTTGAGAGATGATGAAGGAAGATAAGCGCTTCTATCAATGATAACTTATTCTCCCACTGCTAGTATACAAAACTATCTTCTCAGATAGGACTGTAAATTGTTGAGCAATTAATTAGATGAGCTGCAGAAGAAGGATGTGGTTGGAGAACACTAAGGTAGCGATGATCTTGGGACAATGCAAAGCAACTGTGTTGAAGGAACCATACTTGAAAGCCTCACCTCCTAGAGAACTTGGGAGCCTTGGTGGCGCAGTGGTTAGAGTGCAGTACCTCAGGCTACTTCTGCTGACTGCAGTTTGGCAGTTCAAATCTCACCAGGCTCAAGGTTGACTCAGCCTTTCGTCCTTCTGTGGTGGGTAAAATGAGGACCCAGATTGTCGGGGGCAAGAGGCTGACTCTGTAAACCGCTTAGAGTAATCTTCATGCATGCTAAGAGCCGAGGTGGCGCAGTGGTTAGAGTGCAGTACTGCAGCTACTTCAGCTGACTGCTAGTTCAGCAGATCAAATCTCACCGGCTCAAGGTTGACTCAGCCTTCCATCCTTCCGAGGTGGGTAAAATGAGGACCTAGATTGTTGGGGGCAAGATGCTATTTAGTATACTGTCTTTGGTGTAAGCCCAGAGTCCTCGGAGAGTGGGCGGCATAGAAATATGAATAATAATAATAATAATAATAATGATGATGATGATGATGATGTATGTGGAATGTAAATACATACTGCCCATAGAGTTTACTTCCGGTTGAATTGTTTTGCCTGCTTGTGTTAGATCCCTACTTAATTAAATTGTGCCTGGTATCCGGCAATTTAATAAACTAAATGTACAGTGTACAAACCATGTTGAATACTAACTGGAAGAAGAACTGAATACTATAGAATCAGGGAAATGCTGTAGGCAGATCTGAAATCAAGATAACACACTGAATTTTAAATACGTGATGGAACTCGTAATATTTCATATACGGTTTCTATAGATCAGAATGCGAAGGCTTTTGGGCTTTTTTGCTAAATATTTTTTTCATTCACGCATTTCCCCTCTCTCTTTGCCGGATCTTCAGATATAAAAATACATAATTGTAGACAACAGTGATCTCAGCCACAGCAAAAAAGAGTCAATTATGATTCTCTGAGGGTTTTCTTTTCTTTTTTCTTTTTCTTGAAATTTATTATAATACAATACAATACAGTACAATCAGTCAGACAGTGTTATTTTTTTACACAGGTTATCTCTGAGGTTTTTCATCCTTTGTTCTTTCGCACCAAAAATAAGAGTTGCAGAGGTTCTGTAGAAATGCTTCAGATTTGATTCGGATACTGGAATGAGCAAATGATGTGTGTTTTGTTGTCGTTGTTTTGAGATTGGGGAAATATATATCTAATCTGTGCAGAGATTATTAGCAAGTTGAAGTAATGAATATAGCAGTGTTCCGATATCTCAGGGGCTGCCACAAAGAAGAGGGAGTCAAGCTATTCTCCAAAGCACCTGAGGGCAGGACAAAAAGCAATGGGGGAAAACTAATCAAGGAGAGAAGCAATCTAGAACTAAGGAGAAATTTCCTGACAGTGAGAACAATTAACCAGTGGAACAACTGGCCTCCAGAAGTTGTGAATGCTCCAACACTGGAGGTTTTTAAGAAGATGTTGGATAACCATTTGTAACCATAGCCGTTTCTCATGTGCACAACCTTGCTACTCAAGGGTTACTCTGCGCATATTCCTTAACAAAATCTTTAAATGAAATCTCAGTATTGATTTTCATTCTGGATTTAATTCCTTATCGTATTGAATTGTTGAATTCGCTTCCAATGCCCCAGCAGCCCTTTGAGGCTGCTAAAACATCTGGCCAAAATGTTTAGTGCATGCTTATGTTGTACATATTGCCAAAGGGGATGTTATAGATAGAAAAAGCAGCAATTATAAATCAGCTGGTTGAAGGCATTTATCCCATCTTGGACCCAGATGATCTAATAAAACATCTTCCCTACTATCTTCAAGTTACAATCGGGGTCAAAATATAACTACTGATCTATTAAGGGCCAAATATGTCTAACAGTCTTCAAGGTGTCCAAAGGTGCTTTTCCAAAAGGCAATTGGACTTCCTTGGGTTCTTTTTCTCCCCTTGAAAACATTTCACTTCTCATCCAAGAAGCTTTTCAAGAGAAGAGAAGAGAAGAGAAGAGAAGAGAAGAGAAGAGAAGA
>WNWU01000076.1:1777220-1789351 GCA_012654045.1 Ptyas mucosa
TTCCAGTCTTCCAGAAGATGGAAACCTCAGAACACCTCAAAGTCTTCATTAGAAAACAAGCCAGTTCTGAGGGAACAGGGAAAACAAATTGGTTGTAGATTGACAAAGGGAAGAGACAAGATTGAATACTACGGTCGCCTTATTTATTCAGACTACATGCTGAATATATATTGATGGAGGCTGCATTGGAAGAAGATAATTCTGATTTCAAAACTGGAGGAAGAAACATCAATAACATGCACTGTGCTGGTGACATTATCCCGATAACAGAAAATGTAAATGATCTGGAAGCTCTATTAAATGAAAATAAAGGCACACAATGAAAAATGGGAATTAGAACTGAATTGACAATACCTTGGAGTAATGGATAGCTTCTGCCTTTTAGGATTGGCAACAATATCAACAATAAAGGAAACAGCAATCAATAAAGATACCGCAGACTGGGTCTTGGTAGTCTGATAAAGGAGAATGTTTGTAGCTCAGAATTGAAATGAGGGGATCCTTAACGCCCTCTGAGCTTGGCTGTTTTCTTACAGATGTTTCATTATCTAAGCTAGGTAACATTATCAATGCTCGGTTAACCAGGAAGAAAACCAAGATCAGAAAACACCGAAGTCTTGGTAGTCTAGCAATGAAGGACTTGGAAGAGAGATTCATATGCTGTCACACACCAAAAGTTTCTTCTGTGGTCAAGATAGATCAACTCCCTTAACTTTCCTTTTTTTTTTTTAACTGAAATAGCTTTCAATCACTTCCTTTGACATCCAACTGGATGGAATAACAAGAGCCAAATATAGTTGGCTTCCAAAGCAGCTATTGCAAATGTTCAACCTTTGATGTTGCCATTTCAACTAGAAATCGGTGTGTGTACACTGGCAGAGATTGGAATCGTGCAGGGTATGTTCACCTTGTATGACCCTCTTTGGAAATGAGAATTGGACTTTGGGGGGGGGGAATAGAAGGATAGAAAGAGTCATGAAACTTTGAAACTTTGGTTGTGGAGGAGACAACTAAAAAAAAAATACCATGGAGAACAGAGAAAACAAACAAATCATAAAATAAAATTCATAGTTTCAAACATAGATAGGTCTTCTCCAGGATGATCAGTCCTCAACCTTCAGAGTCCTCCAGATCTTCCGACAGTACGCCTGTTGCTGCTGTAATTGCTATCGTGGTGCTGCAAGGGACACAATGGATCAACAATTAAAGATGCTGAGCTTGTCATCTGGAAAAGCCTGGGTGTGAGTCTCGATTGCTGTGCGACAGGGTGACCTCCAGTTCCTTGCTCCAGCTCCTGCCAACCTAGCATTTTGCAAGCATGCAAATGCAAGTAGATAAATAGGTACCACTACGGTAGTGTTCTGACCTAGGCTTCACAAAGTCACGAAACAGACTCCTTCTTCCGAACCCCCCCCCCTTTTTTTATTTGGCTAATGTGAATTGCTAGCATTCACATCTAGAAAAATCCCGGCAGTGACACTGAGACTGGCTAAGACACTGAGCTTGTTTGATCAGAAAGGTTGGCAATTCGGCGGTTCGAATCCCTATTAGAGGTCTCCTGCGTGAGCAGGGGGTTGGACTAGATGACCTCCAAGGTCCCTTCCAACTCTGTTACTGTTAAGGGTGAATTGCAACCACAGACCTTCTCAGTCCTTGGACAGTTGCCAGGCCGATAAGCTTCCTGGCACAGTGCTGTACAATGAAATACTTGGCAAGGCGTCTCCGTGAGGCACAAACTCAGATAAGCAAATCTTCACACTAATAAATGAACTAATTTTCTCCTGCAAACACCATTCCCCTTTTGCTCCTATTTATTCCCAATGGGAGGGGCCATTCAGCATCCCCTTGTGCCTTTACTCCCGAGTCGACCCCTGTTCCCTAATTGTTCCCATCTCCTGGCAGCTCTAGGCATGCACACATCGGGAACAGGCCCCAGCTGTTCTTCTGCCCCACTTATCTCCGACTCCGAAGGCAGCTGATAACTGTCAGACGGCCCTGGCCCCCTCTCTGCCTCCGACGCAGAGCACTCATCAGAGCCTTTCCCAGACTACAGGACTGGCCCATGTTCCTCCCCTACCTCCTCACTGTCCGAGTATGCCGCCAGTTCTGCTGGCCGCTGGTGGGATACAACAGGTAGGAAGGTAACAGCATTCCGTGAGCCTTGGCATATAGTCATAACCCCATGCTATATCACCATGGAAGTGTCTTCAGACAATGCTGGCTTCCTCAGCTAAGAAACAGATAAATCAGCTAAACATTGGAAATGTCACCAGTTACCAGGTTCTTATTACCATATGTGGTGGACATGTCCAGAAGCAAAAAATTATTGGAATACAATTAAGATATGGCTGGAAGAAATGATTCAACAATGTACTGATTTAAAACCAGAACTGTTCCTACTGGGTATCCTGCCAGAAAAAAATAGCAAAGGAAATATTTATTTGATTATACATGTAATAAACCGCTGCAAGGATTGTTTATGCACAACACTGGAAAGCAGAGAAAATACCTTTGGAAGGAGAAGTCATTAAATTTTTTTTAGATTGTGCAGAAATGAATAGATTGACTTTGATGATTAAAGAAAGAGAAGATTCAGAATACTTTAAGATATGGAATCAATTCTGTTATTGGTTAGAAAAGAGATACAAATAAGTAAATTAATAGTTATGTATAAAAATGTTTTGGAACTGTTTGCGTCTAATACTAGCTACTTGGGCCTGGGTCACAACAGATGCTTAGCAACCAACCTGCATCGACAACTGTTTGCAATGTCCCACAGATAATGTCCCACAATTTATGTATTTTTTTTTGTGCCAAAAACAGGCGTTTACTTCTGTTTTTCTCCAAAAACACCCCCAACAAGCAAACATCGAGTTTGTTTAATGACCGTCACGTTCGCTTTAGAACTGCCACACTTAACGGCTGCCACACAAAAAAGATTGTCAAATTGGATTGGTCACGTGGGTGACCTACTTCATGTCCGTCGCGACTTACAAGTGTCATGGACAGACTTCATTATGGCAAATAGCACTTAGACTTGTATACCGCTTCACAGTGCTTTACAGCCCTTGTTAGGAAATGATTATTACCTGACTTGTTGGGTTGGCAATATATAAACTCTAAATATAGCTTTAAGGCTGCTGTATTGCATCATACTGTGTCCTGATTGGTTAGTTCTGTAGCCAATCTCCTTAAGAGGAAGCTAGAAACATGGTTTGTTGCTCTTTGCTGCTCTTTGCTGTTTTTGCTCTCTGATAGCTCTGTATGCTACTGTTTGCAAATCCAGAAGAACTGTTTGTTTATTGTCAATGACTACGATGACTGGTAAGAAGACTTTGTTATTGGATTATCCCTGGACTGCTGTTTTGCTGTCTCCTGCTTTATATGTGTATGACCTGGACTGTTTATTGGACTATGCCTTACTATTTCCTGAATGTAAACACAACTCAGTGTATCTGTGTGTTGGCTGTGTTTATTCGTAACTACTCTCAATCGCTTTCATGTGTGCTACTCAAGGGTTACTCTGCGAATTCCTTAACAGCCCTCTCTAAAGTGGTTTACAGAGTCAGCATATTGCCCCCAACAATCTGGGTCCTCATTTTACCCACCTTGGAAAGATCTAAGGCTGATTCAACCTTAAGCCTTGTGAGATTTGAACTGCCGAACTGCGTGCAGCTGGCAGAAGCAGCCTGCAGTACTGCACTCTAACCACTGCCCCACCATGGCTCCTATTATGGTTATAAGTCAAGTCCTTCCTGTAGTTATATCTTGCAGCTTCCTTTATTTGCATCAATTTCTTTTTCAAATGCAGCTTCATCATACAAATGTTTCAGTGAGTTGTGTGTGCAGCTTTAGCCGATTTTTGGAAGGACTCATAAAGAGGAGAAATTGTATGAGATGCATTGCATGTGGTATGTAATTTCTTTTAGGAAAATAGGATTCACCGCCCAGAATCACTCTGTGAGATGGGCAGCTATCCAAATAAATAAATGGTAAATCAGTAAATCTTTCCACGAATAACTCGTTTGCAAGAATGCAAAACCGAAATCAAGACTGGTGACGGAAATGATTTGGGGTAACCAAACTGAAAACTTGCATTGTGCTCTTGGTTTTGTTTGTTTTTAATTTTTAATTTTCAAACAAAAACAACATAAAAGCATCATCCTTTCAAACAATTACAGACAGTGTTTCGGTCGGTTAAAATCCTTTCGTGCTCTAAAATCTTCAAAATATCAATATGTGACACATGTACTTTTCCTCTACAAAAACTACAAGTTTTTACACATTTTAACTTGATTTCATTTCATATATCATATTTCATCTCCATGTTTTATTATCTATCCATTGATAAAATAAATCCCATATCAATATTGTTTTATCTTCCTGTATTCTTATTTCAAATGTCAATTTACTCATTTCAGCACAGTCCAACATTTTCTTAATAATTTCTTCATCAGTAGATATCTTCTCTCCTTTCCAGTTTTTAGCAAATACAATTCTAGCTGCTGTTAAGATATTCACAATTAAATATTGCAATTCTTTATTAAATGTCTCTGGTAGGATCCCTAATAAAAATGTCTCTGGTTTAAAATCAATATGTCTATCATTTTTTCCAACCACATGTGTATCTTAGACCAATATCTCCTTGCTATTGTTGAGATGCTAAGTTCCTTCTGTCTTATTTTCAAAAGGTTATTTTAAAATCATAATTCCCACATCTGTATGTAATCACACACCAGCCAGCATATGTGTAAGCAGCAATGATGCTTTATCCTCTGACAGTGGAACTATCAATTAAAGGCAATATGCTGATAGTATAATTAGCACCCTGCTAATTGGTCAGGAGGTCTGTATAGATTGATTTCTCAGGTATCACTTAAAACATCATGGCCCACTTTTGTTACTCCACTGGTTTAACCTCTTACTATCACTTATTAAAATACCCAGTTTAATAAACATCTGGAAGCAAACAGGATTGTGTCTGAAATTCCAACTGGGCCTTTGCGTTGAGTTTGTTCAGGCAAAGCCAACGCAAATTTTGGCACTGTTCCTCCTTTGTATTGTCGATGTTGTTAGCCGCGAAGTCGTGTCCAACCCATCGCGACCTCATGGACAACGTTCCTCCAGGCCTTCCTGTCCTCTTCCATCCCCCGGAGTCCATTTAGGCTCACGCCGACTGCTTCAGTGACTCCATCCAGCCACCTTGTTCTCTGCCGTCCCTTTCTTCTTTTGCCCTCAATCGTTTCCAGCATTAGACTCTTCTCCAGGGAGTCCTTCCTTCTCATCAGGTGGCCAAAGTATTTGCATTTCATCTTCAGGATCTGGTCTTCTGAAGAGCAGTCAGGGTTGATCTCCTCTAGGACTGACCACTTGGATCGCCTTGCAGTCCAAGTCTTCTCCAGTACCAGAGTTCAAAGGCCTCCATTCTTTGGCGCTCAGCCTTCCTTATGGTCCAACTTTCACAGCCATCCATTGCAACTGGGAAAACCATCGCCTTGACTATACGCACTTTGGTTGGCATTACATTGTAGCATTACGGTAGCCATTTTATCAAATTCACAACCAGCGTGTATTTACGATGGTTGCAGCATTCTGGGTTCACATGATTGTCATATGTGACCTTCCCAGGCGTTTTCAAAAGCAATGTCAAGGGGGAAACCGGGTTTGCTTATTGACCCCATGATTCACTTACTAATTCATGGCAAAAAAATGTGAAAAATCTGGTGTGAAACCATTCAACATCTGCATTGCTTAGTGATGGAAATTCTGGTTCCACTTACAGCAATGGCAATAGCACTTAGACTTATATACCGTTTCACAGTGCTTCTAAGCAGTTTACAGAGTCAGCCTCTTGCCCTCAACAATCTGGGTCCTCATTTTACCCACCTTGGAAGGATGGAAGGCTGAGTCAACCTTGAGCTTGGTGAGATTCGAACTGCCAAATCGCAGGCAGCAGAAGTAGCTTGCAGTACTGCATTCTAACCACTGCGTCACCACGACTGTTATGGTCATAAGTCAAGTTCTATTTTTATGCCATCTGTGATTTGTGCCAGAAGGCGCATTTCTGTTGATCAGTTGACTTAAAAACAAAGATCGCCTTGCAGTCCAAGGGACTCGCAGGAATCTTCTCCAGCACCAGAGTTCAAAGGCCTCAATTCTTTGGCGCTCAACCTTCTTTGTAGTATAACCCTAATGTGTTTTTTTTTTTTTAAATGTGACTCACCATCCTTAGTGGTTAAAGACACCGTGGGAAGTCCATATCCACACTTTGGGATTTTGCAAGCCACTCAGAGCGCACAAAAACAACAAAACACAATGTTTTAAACCTTGATCTATCCAGTTCTGTCTTTCTCAAACTCAGCATCTTTAAAATGCCTGAACTTCACCCAGAATTACCCAACCAGCAAAGAGCTAAAGTCCACACATCTTAGAGATGCCAAGGTTGAAAAACACCCATGTAGACAGTCCTCTGCATTTGGCAAGAACTTTAGATTTCTTCAGTGGCCAACCAACCTCAACTGATTGGTCTGACAAGCCATTCCCAGTGGACTTGCTGATCTCCATCCCACTCACTGTCTTCAGTCTATAGGTGGGGGAGTCAGCATCTTCCGCTGTAAAAGCAAAGTTGTGAGACAGCTGGGCACTTTCCTTCTCAAGTAGAGTCACAGCAGGGCCCAAACATCTGGTTATGCAGAGCCTTCCAAAACACCCCTGCCAAGAACACGTCTAAAGAGCTGAGACGCTTTTCCCATTATTTGTCTCCTTGCTGGAATTGGCAATAACAGGGATGTAAGCCTTTTCTTCTGCCATACTTGTGGAACAATATATTATTGTTTAAGTGTCCGGCCTTCTTCTCCATTCTCGGGAGCCTCCACGTCATTCGGATTCTCTTGGATCAAACATTAACCTACCCTGAAGTAAGCCCCCCTCCTTCTTGGCCTTGATAAGTCTCTCTTCTTTATTTCTATTAATTCTTCGCAGCTAGAAGCACGGATAGGTTCTATGTTGGCACCGGGGGCTCCAATGAGCCATGTGGAAGGAGCATTCCTAACATATTTAGCTTCCTTCAGGAAGCAAGTCAGATCTGCTGACTTGTGGTTATTACTTTTTGCCTGTTAAGAAGGGAGCAGGAATGTCGTTTTTTACTAAACGGATCTGCTAAGCTCCAGAGGAAATCATGGGACTCAATTTCATCGACACACAACCAACTATCGTAGTGTTGGCGAACCTTTTCGGCACCGAGTGCCAGAATGGGGCTACATGCGTGTGTGTGTGCCGGAAACCGGAAGAGCAGTGTGCATGTGCACGCCAGGAAGATGATCTTCCAGTTTCTGGCACGCATGCGTGAATGAAGACCAGGTGGCTGGTGCACATGTGCGTGCCGGAAACTGGAAACTGGAAGATTATCTTCCCGGCGCACGCATGCACGCCGGGCACCTGTTCTTCCGGTTTCCAGCGCTCTCATGCGCATGAAGACTAGCTGGCTGGCATGCCTGGAAGAGCAACGGATGTCCAGAGAGATGGTTCTGCATGCCATTTCCGGCACGTATGCAATAGGTTCGCCATCATCGAACTATCATCTCTATAAAGAAGTTTTAGGCAATCCTGAAATCTTTCAAACTTCCTTTTTCTCTTTTCGAATGGATAGTTTTTAAAACACTCTCTTAATTATTAGTTATTCCATTTGCTCATCCAAACCCGAGTTTTGAGAACTGTGACTGATGGGGTTTTTTTTGTTTTGTTTATTTATATATCTCTCTCTGGCAGAATTAAAATCATCTGAACTGATTGCAAGTGGCTTCGTTTTCCAAAAACTATTGCGTATTTTTCTTTTTCAAAAGCTTTTGCCTTGCTGGTTGGTATTTGTTTGTGAAAACTTAGCTGATGGCTACTTTAAGCTCTACCCGTACAAACTCTGCCCAAGATTCTTGTGCCACATTTCCTTTCCTTGCACGTGTGAATGAAACAATTTTAAAATAATTTGGTATTTTAGGATGAGCTTTACTTGTTCCTTATAGCTTTATATGTCTGCCTTCAGTAAGAACTTTCAGCTTCTTTCCGTGGTTCAGACAAATAGAATAACAGAGTTGGAAGGGACCTTGGAGGTCTTCTAATCCAATCCCCAGTTCAGGCAGGAAACCCTACACAACTTCAGACAAATGGTTATCCAACATCATCTTAAAAACCTCCAGTGTTGGAGCATTCACAACTTCTGGAGGCAAGTTGTTCCACTTATTAATTGTTCTAACTGTCAGGAAATTTCTCCTTAGTTCTAGCTTGCTTCTCTCCTGATTAGTTTCCACCCATTGCTTCTTGTTCTGCCTTCAGATGCTTTGGAGAATAGCTTGACTCCCTCTTCTTTGTGGCAGCCCCTGAGATATTGGAAGACTGCTATCAGGTCTCCCCTAGTCCTTCTCTTCATTAAACTAGACATACCCAGTTCCTGCAGCCGTTCTTCATATGTTTTAGCCTCCAGTCCCCTAATCATCCTTGCTGCTCTTCTCTGCACTCTTTCTAGAGTCTCCCCATCTTTTTTACATCGTGGCGACCAAAACTGGATGCATTATTCCAAGTGTGGCCTTACCAAGGCCTTATAAAATGGTATTAAAAGTTCGCGCCAACTTTTTTATTTAAACAATACACTACTATATTATTCATTTTGACATTTATCTAGTACCTTTTTTAAAAAGCCACATTTTGTTAGTTTAACACGCTGTGATGGGAAAGTAGCTTTAAGATCGGCTATCGGGACCGGTTAGTTAGCATTCGGTACCTCCCTATGGAAGAGTGGGAAAGAAAGTGGTTTTTTGACTGGCTGCCTATTAAAATAATCTCAGCTTTGCATAATTGAGTTTTCCTGGAAATGATAAGTACCGTTTGCTCCTGACCTCAGTTCAGCTTGGAAGTTTACGTTCCTTTCTAAAAGCAGCTGACTTTAGCATAGTGCTCCTCACTCAAATTATGGCTGTGTTTTCCTTTTGGGAACATATGCATAAGATAAGAGTCTGCGGCTGTGCTTAGTTCCAATTGTTGGAAGAAATATCCATCTGGTTCAATTCCAGGTGGGGAGAAAGGCACTGAAAACATGGAGGCTTGATTGGAAAGATGGTTTAATGATGAAGCAGAACCACATGGGATTCTGGGCAGCTGACAAAATGGAATTGAAAAGGGGGGGATTTTTTTTATACTTGAGCTTCCTGTTCCTGTGCAAGAACATTTATTCTATTGGTTGTTGTCAGACTCCCATGGGGCCATGTAGGGATCATAGCTGGCTCTACAGACAAAGTACAAATCCTAGGTCCGTGATGGTGAACCTATGGCACGCGTGCCCAAAGTGGCACACGGAGCCATGTTGCCTGGCACGCACGGTGTCGCCCGTTCGTCTTCCGGGTTCCTGGCACGCATGTGCACTCAACGATCAGCTGGCCTTTTTGCGTGCGGCAGTGCTGGAAACTAGAAGCGCTAGTCTTCCGTTTTTCTACTTGAGCATGCGCGCCAACCAGCTGATCATCGTGCGCGCATGCGCGCCAGAAACCAGGAAGAGTATTTGGCTGAAACCGGAAGTTCAGTAGCTGAAACTGGAAGTTCATTTTCAGGCGCGTGCATGCGCCCTGGGCAGCTCCTCTTCCGGGTTGCAGCCCAGATGTGCACGCTCCCTTTTCGGCACTCGGTGCCAAAAAGGTTCGCCATCCCTGTCCTAGGCGTTTGTCTGAGCTGAGTTTGGTTGCAGTTTGGAGGGTGATGCAATGTCCTTAGGAGACTGTGCAATGTCGTGAGCTCTTTGTCTTCTGCTAAATGGTAGTGGGTTAATCCTATTATGTCCTGGAGGGTCATGACTTAATCCCATCACCCTGGATCTGAAGATCTTTTGTTTTGTAGATAGGCTGGCCCAGTCTTTCTCAATATCTGCAGGGAGCTATTAAGAAAAGTGGGGCTGTTTTCCAAGAGCATGTTTCTCCATTTCTCCCTTTAGGGAAATATAATATTCTGCCTTTTTTTAATTATTACCCAAAATATTTCATTCTTCTAGGAGTGGGGTGGGAGCTAACTCTCTACACTATCATCGACCATAGTTTTGAATCTGTGTACCTCTGGTTGAATGCAGAGTCTGAGGCGCAGCTTAGTCTGTGGCAAATCTCTTAGAAATATTTGGATTGGATGATAAAAATGGCTGCTGCCAAGAGTTTGACATTTCATGGAGAAGGATGATGTTTGTAACATTTGAAAGAAGAGGAAGAAGGCTTTAGGTGACCAGTGGATAGATTCCATTCTGACAGCAGTTAATACACGATTGTATATTACTTAAAAGCCTCATTAGACAGATGATTCTGTAGAGAATCTAACCAAGTGGTTGCTAGCATTCCCATTATTGTGATGACACTTAATCAATCAAGGAGGAAGAATGGAGTGGAGTGGAGTGAATTAGAATAGAATAGAATAGAATAGAACAGAACAGAACAGAACAGAACAGAACAGAACAGGAGTTTTTTGTTGGCCAAGTGTGATTGGATACACAAGGAATTTGTCTTTGGTGCATAGGCTCTCAGTGTACATAAAAGAAAAGATACGTTCATCAAGAATCATAAGGTACAACACTTACTGATAGTTGTAGGGTACAAACAATACAAGCAACAAAATTACAGTCATGCAGTCATCAGCGGAAAGAGATGGGTGGTGGGAATGATGAGAAGATTAATAGTAGTGCAGACTTAGTAAATAGTTTGAGAGTGTTGAGGGAATTATTTATTTAGCAGAGTGATGGCGTTCGGGAAAAAACTCTCCTTGTGTCTAGTTGTTCTGGTGTGCAGTGCTCTATAGCATCGTTTTGAGGGTAGGAGTTGAAACAGTTTATGTCCAGGATGCGAGGGTTAAGAAACAGTTAATCTAAAATTGCCAGAAATCCAGAGGCAGGGAGTTGGTCTTGTGAATTTTATTGTTTCAAAAAGCAAATTTTGTTCCTGCTGTCTGATTCCAGCGTCCACAAGATGTTACTGAATTCCTTGAAGGCTTCTAAGGAGACAAGTCACATGAATTTAGACTAACTTTCAAGGCTGACTGGCAAATTACTTCTAAATGTAATTAGTGCAGGGTTGAAATCTACTTACTGGTTCGGAAGTGTGCACGCTGTGCGCATGTGATTTTGGACCCTCTGTGCATGCGCAAAGCCTTCTGCGCATGCACAGAGGGTACAAAACAGGTTACTTCCTGGTTAAAACAACGTCTGGGTGGGTGGGAGGAGCCTCGTGCTTCCACGACTACCGGTTCTCTGAACCACCCGCTGCCGCCGCTGTCGCTACCAGTTTGCCTGAACCTGTACAAACTGGTAGCATTTCACCCCTGAATTGGTGTCAATAGAGTTACTCCTCTTTAGAATTGACAGTGTCAACTGTCTTCAACTAAAATAAACTCACATTTTACAAAGATTTCTTTCCTCCTTTAGCTCGAGTTCTTTTTTTACTTTCTGAATTGTAAAATTGTCTCTATCCTGTAAGAACTGCTTTGGTGCTTTAGTCTGGGGTGTATAAATTACCTAACAGATGTCTGAAAAGATACTCACTTATTTAGATGTGAATCATGTGCCATCATCCCAGACAGAAAATAAATATAAGCCAGTAAGACCTGTAGTTGCGGAGATTCTCTCTCAAATCTTCCTGTACAAATCCAACTAACAACCATAAATACACAGAGTAAACTTAGGATCTCTCTAAAATTATTTTTGACAGGTATCGCCCACTTTATTTATGTTTTTGTAATGAATATCCTAACCCTGGAGAAAATATTTGAATCACGTTTGCATTGACGAGGATTCCTATTTTTCTTACCTTAGGAATGCTTGGATTTTAACCCTGAAGTCAGCTCCCATAAGGTGGTTGCCAAGTTAAATATTTATGGCTCCAAAGAAGGAAGTGCATAGGTTAGTTTTAATCTTAATTTTTAATCATTAAAAGATGCACTGTGATTAAGGCGCTGGCCTAGGACTGAAGGGGTTCCAGGTTCAAGTCTGCCACTGCCCTAGTCGCACACTGCTGGTCCTATAGGCAATCCTTGACTTATGACGGAATTTCCATTGCTAAGCAAAGCTGTCGTTAAATGAGTCATGCTTGATTTTGGAAGGAAGGAAGGAAGGAAGG
>WNWU01000076.1:1789751-1803989 GCA_012654045.1 Ptyas mucosa
GGAAAGGAAAGGAAGGAAGGAAAAGTTTGTACTTTTGGTGATCTCTTGTCATGGGGGGATGGGAGAGATAAAGCTTGTGTTTTCAAGCTTTTTTTAATCCTTTGCATTTATTTGGGCAAAGCTGTATTGAAGACGTATTAAATTCAGAAATGGTGGGCTTTGGCTTGCTCTGAATCAGTGGTGAAATCTAAAATTTGTTACTACCGGTTCTGTGGGTGTGGCTTGGTGCCCGGGGGGGGTTTAATGTGACTGGGTGGGCGTGGTCAATTTTTTTTTTTAACTTTTAAAACCATTTTTTCAACGAAGAGGTTGTAAAATAAATGCTTTCAAAAGGCGCTGACGATCCCAGCTGAGTTGCCTGATCGGCAGAGGCTTTTTTTTTCTTTTAAATGCCTCTGACGATCAGGCAACTCAGCTTGGATCGTCAGAGGCATTTAAAAGAAAAAAAGGGTTTTTTGGGGGGCTCAGTTCTGGTCATAAGCCGAGGACTCCCTGTACAACAATGGACAGCTTTAAAATAGTATTATTTCCTTCGCCATTTCCTAGTAAATCCTATTATTTGACCAATGAAATAGTATCGTTATAGTCTTCCATTTACATGAGTGACACTACGGAATTTTTAGTGCATTTATTTTTTAAAAAAATTATCTTATTTAAGAAAATTTATATGCCCACTCAACTCACTCTCAGTGGCTTTGTGTGACATTGTGTGTAAGTGATTTGTTTTTTTTCCCCTTAGATTCAAAAGGAATATTGAAGGTTCACATTTTCTGATATCCATTAAAACCCTTTAGTTTCAGGTTTTTCTGATCAGTGTTTGTATGTCCTCATTACGAGATTGCTCTGTTTGTTTCTTATCTTATCTTCTCAACAACCTGTTGGGATCGTGGATCTTAGATCATAGCACAGAGCGGTCCTGTTTAACCCACTGGAAGTTTCTATTGCCAGAAACCTAATGTGGGTGCGTGCTAAAGCATTCCACCTTTAGTTTTACAAGGCTTCTTAAATCCAACTTAATTTTTCTTAAATCTTTTCTGCAGTCCAACCCATCCTGGGCCTCTTGCATCTCTTCTGAGTTTCCTGCAGTGGCTTTTAAAATTACAGTGGAAAGCCAAACAACTCCTTTCGTCAGAAAAGTACCATTTCTTCCCCCTTTTGAGGTCATTTTCTGTCCTTAAGCCACAGAAATGATCTCAAAAGGCAGAAGAAATTGTACCGACAAAGGCACCCGAAAGAGCAGTTAGACAAAAGGGATGACTAGGGTTATTTAGTGAAGAGCGTAAGTCCGTTTTCCCTGTTGGGATCCGGTGCTTTTGAGACTGGTCTCTTGCCATAATAAAAGCTTTGCTTTGCGTTGACGGAAGCCCTGAGACGACACCATCATTTGAAGAATATTTTCAAAGGCAGAATTAAGGGTCAACTAAGGATTAAGGTTTCTTCCAACCGTTGGAAAAAGTTGATCCAGCCTTAGTGTTGTGGCCTGTCAGTCGCCGGCCCCTCCAGCAGCCGAATCGGAGGAGGAGGAGGAGAGGTGGGAGTCAGGGTCAGCATCAGGGCAACCTGAGAGCTCCGAGGGGGAAGAGGGAATGGAGCTGGCAGAGAGAGAGAGAGACAGAGGCGGAGCTTGGGCCGTCCGTCAGTCCTCAGATGGAGAGTCAACAGCCCCAAGGTCTGGAGGTGACTGATGAGGAAGAGGAGGAACAGCTGGGTCCAGTGCCTGACGCATAGATGTGTAGAAGGCAGAGGAGAGGAGGGCAGTGGAAATCTATGGGCCGGTCCTCAGAACGGAAGAGCCACCGCTGCTAGCAAAGCCCCACCCTAGCTCTGGGGATAAAAGGCAGATGGCGGAGATGAATAGATGTGGCAAACAACTATTCATTTTCCAGATGGACTTGTTAGCCTGTGGTGAGAGAGAAACTTTTGGCCGGGGCTGCTGGCGCTTCTCATGAAGGAATCTTTGGGTTTGTCGTGTTTGGAGAGTTGGCTCAGAACGGTTTGTTTGTTACACCTCAGACAAAATTCCCTGAAGTTTTGACGCAGCAGCTTTTTGGTGATTCATTAGGAGAAATATTTCTATTGCAGGAACTCTCTTGGGCTTCGGTCTTAAGAAACCCCGTAAAATTTATTCTGGATGTCAAAAGTCAGATGAATTATGGCTTAATCTGTGCTACTCTGTGATCATGATACAGGTAGTCCTCGAATTACAACCATTCTTTAGGGGCCGTTCAAAGTTACAACGGCACTGAAAAAAAGTGACTTGGGATCATTGTTCACACTTACGACCATTGATCAAAATCCGGATGCTTGACAACTGACTCATAGTTATGACGGTTGCAATGTTCCGGGGTCATGCGATCCCCTTTTGTGACCTCCTGTCAGGCAAAGTCAGGTTCGCTTTACAACTATGTTACCAATTTAACAACTGCAGTGATTCACTTAGCAAACCGTGACAAAGCAAGGTTATAAAAAGGTCAATTGCAGTGATTCATTTAACAACCGTGACAAAGCAAGGTCATAAAAAGGTCAATTGCAGTCATTCACTTATCAACTGTGGCGAGCAAGCTCACTTAACAGCTGTCTTGCTTAGCAACAGAAATTTGGGGTTCAGTTGTGGTCATAAGTTGAAGACTACCTGGAAAGATTTGATGTGGCTTAATCTTCTGTGTGAACCAGATTACTAAGACTTGTTCAACAAACCAATTTAACCCAATGTATGAACTCAGTCTTTTGTAGATAATATTAGGGATCCTTGCTTTCTGTACAGCGAATAAGCAATAGATAGAAATTTGTGCTTTATTTGTTTAATAGCCAAAGCACTTAGACTTACATGCCACTTTACAGTGCTTTCCAGCTCTCTCTAAGTGGTTTACAGAGTCAGCCTATTGCCCCTAACAATCTGGGTCCTCGTTTTACCCACCTCGGAAGGATGGAAAGCTGAGTCAACCTGGAGCTAGTCAGGATCGAACTCCTGGCAGTTGGCAGATTTAGCCTGCAATACTGCATTCTAAGCACTGTGCCACCAGAAAGAAGAATGAGAAAGGGAATAAGGGAGGGAGGGAGGAAGGAAGGAAGGAAAGAAGGATTAGCACTTATATACCTCTTCACAGTGTTTTACAGCCCTCTCTACGCAGTTTACAGAGTCAGCCTATTTACCCCAACAATCTGGGTCCTCATTTTACCCACCTCGGAAGGATAGAAGGCTGCGTCAACCTGGAGCCTGGTGAGATTCGAACTGCCAATGTTTGGTAACCTGCCTCACCATGAGTGTCCCTGTAGCGTAGAATATTTATGAATTGTTGGTCTTTATAGTTGAACTCTATAGATATCGTTTTGTGGTCCCGACAGAGACCTTTGAATAAAACAATGAGAACAATAAAAAGGGATGGAAAGCCAAATTACGTTTTTATCAGGGGTGAAGTGCTACCGGTTCGCCCCGGTTCAGGCAAACCGGTTGTGAGAAAAACTACCGGTTCTAGCGAACCGGTAGTTTAAAAAAGCTACCAGTTTGTCTAAACCGGTATTTCCTACAATCAGCTGTGCCGCACGGTTTATATTCGCTAGAAAGCAGGAAATCCTGCTTTGTAGCGAGGCTAAATCGCGCGGCACAGCTGTTCCCCCCTCTCGTTGTTCTACTTACCTAGTAAAGTTTTATTTTTCTGCGCGAAGCTCGCATTTGGGATGGGTTGCACATGTGTGCGCAGCGTACTTTTGGCACGCGCTGCGAATGCACATAGCCATGATTCATTTGGCATGCAGTGCACATGTGCGGCCAGCGAACCGGGGGCAAACCAGTTCAGATTTCAGCACTGGTTTTTATTTATCCGATTTGTCCCTTATCAAATCCGTGATGGCTGGGGAATTTTAGGCACTGAAGTCCACACGTCTTAAAAAGCAGCTAAGGTTAGGAAACACTGCTTTAGATAGAAAAACAGTACCAGGAAAAGGGGACGTGGTGGTGGGGGGAAAACCAGAATGTTAAGCACAAGATTGTCTTGTTCTGTTTTTGACCTTGCTGTACCGAAATGTCTCCTCCTTTCTCACAATTAGCAGAAGGACAAGGACATCTGGCCTTTCGCTTTATCAGGTCAACCTGCCCCAACAATTTTCCCAAGCTATCTTGCTCCGTGTGTATGTTTTTGTTTTGCTTGACTTTGTTTTTATTGAGAGAAAAGGAGCGTTTTGGCTAAACTGGTTCAGATTAGATTACCAGAGACGTAGGTCAACCCTCCATCCCAAAAGGTCCCTTCATCCTTCCAGAGAGGAAGAAAACTTAAAACGCCTGGCTTGCGGTGATGACATTTGCAGATCATCTGCAATCTGGCATCGCGTTTCATCCGAAAGAGAAACCCAGGGATGCAATCTGGCCAGCTATCGGTCCAGGCATTGAGCCCTCCATCCTTCATTCTGACTGTATTTGGTGGAGGGGGGGGTTTCCAACCAAATCTCCTCCCTTTTTTTACGCCGGGCTGCCAATTCACTGGAGCCAAAGGCAGCTCTGATTAATTAGGGCCTGGCAAGCAGGAAAAGAATTTTTGGCATTGTGGGGACCATTTTCCAAGCAAGCTGCAAGGACTATAGCTCTTTGAATTCTGTGAGGAATTGTGGGTTGTGAGGAAGCGCTTTTTAAGGCCGTTGGTCCTGTGCGTTTTTAATAATCAGAATAAAAGTGCTTATTGCTTAGAATAATCAGAATAAAAGTGCAACAGCATTCTGAACCAAAGCTTATTTGAATAATCAGTATTAATTAAATCTGTTGGAGGTTTTTTTTTTAAATTTGATTTATATGCCGCCCTTTTTCCGGAGACTCAGGGCGGCTTACAAAGCGTTAAGCAATAGCCTTCATACTTTTGTATATTTATACAAAGTCAGCTTATTGCCCCCACAAACTGGGTCCTCATTTCACCTACCTTAGAAAGGATGGAAGGCTGAGTCAACCTTGAGCCTGGTGAGATTCAAACGTACAGTAATTGCAGGCAGCTGGTGTTAATCACAATGCAATTTTACCAGAGACTTATAGTAAAGAGAATGTATATTTGATTATTCATGTAATAACTGCAGCTAGGATTGTATTTGCACAAGACTGGAAAAGTGAAGAGGCTCCTACCGATGAGAATGTGATCAGGAAAATATTAGAATGTGCAGAAATGAATAGGTTAACACTCGCAATTAAAGAAAAGGAACAAATGGAATATTGTAATGTATGGGAAACTATTCTACCGGATGGCTAGAGAATAAATAATGGAAGTTAGAAATAAAAGTAGACTTGTGAAATACAAAAAAATATATTAATAGAATTAGGTAAGTTAAGAAAAGAATTGTTACAGTATTAGACATGAAATGTATATCAATATTAATTTTAAGAATAGATAAATAATGAATATGGTTGTAAATTTTAATCGTTATTGTGCAAGACATTTGTACCCAGACGACACACTGTTTAATGGAAGATGGATTGTTTGTATTAAAATAAAATTTAAAAAATTCAAAAAAAAAGTATGAATTAAAACTAGACTTATAAATGAAGTTATTTGAATACCTGGAACCTTAATTCAGGAGTCAACAACTTGTTGCAGCTTTTAATATGACTTGGGATTATTATTTAATAATTTTTCTCCTTTGTTTGTTTGTTTGCTTTCCTGATTGGATAGCTAGCAGAACATAGTTTTGAGATGATCTAGAATAGATCTAGAAAAGGTTGAATTTGCTCTTATTCTTTTGGATTCCCATTTAAAAACTCAAGGTTAGAAAGATCTGGTTTTGTTTTTGTTTTTTAAAACAGTTTTTATTATGTTATAGACAGTGGTGGGATTCAAATAATTTAACAACCGGTTCGCTTATCTAATGACCGGCTGGGTGGGCGTGGCCATGCTGGGCGTGGCCAGGGAGTGTGACAGGCAGCACTCGGCCTCTTGCACCCCCCTAGGAGCAAAAATGGGCTGCTAGGGGGGAAAATGTGCCGCCGTGCCCCATTTTGGGCCTAATAGGCTTCCCTGCAGCCTCCTGGGAGCGAAAACGGGCTGCAGGAGGGCACACTACACCTCCCTGTGCCCCATTTTGGGCCTAGGAAGCCTCCCTGCACTTACCTGGGAGCCAAAATGGGGCGCGTGGGGGCTCCATGAAGGGGCAGGGTGGGAAGGATCAGGGTCAGTCAGCAATTTAACTACCGATTCACCCGAACCGGCTGAATCCCACCATTGGTTATAGAGTATTATAAAATACAAAATACAAAATACAAAAGTAAATAGAAGAGCAGTGAGGGGAGAGGGGAAAGGGGAAAGGGGAAAGAGAAGTGAGGAAAGATAAGGAAAAAGAAAGAAAAAGAAGCATTGACTTCCGACTCTCTCTGTTACAGTAAAATAAGGCATTAACATCAAATCACAACTTTTTGCCTTTTCATAATAATATGAACAAACCATTTCTATAAAGATCTATCAATCTAATCTGTAAAACCCAAAGTTGCATTCTTAGTCACATCAAGCATGAAGTTCAGAAGCGGTTTCCATGTGGAAACAAAAGTACTTATGAAGATCTGGCTTTGTTAATGAAACATTCTGTTTAATGCTAACGCTGGACACTGAACTTTGTGTCGGTCCCTCTCAGGCACAAAAGATCTGATCTACACATGAAGGTCCAGTTAAACTGATGTATTGCTATTCATGGCTACTATGCAGTGGTGGGATTCAAATAATTTAACAACCGGTTCTCTGCCCTAATGACCAGCTGGGTAGGCATGGCTCAGTGGTCATATGGCCATGTGGGCGTGGCCAACTCAACGTCACTCACGTTGATGGGAGCTTCGCCTTAGCTGTTACAACATAATAAGGGTTAACCAGAGAGGCAGTTTCTGTAAACAGGGCAATAAAGATTAAGCTAGAAACAGGGTAGATAGATTTTCAGCACGAATAAAGATTCTACTTGTTTGCTTTTCTTTAAAAATCAGTTACATTAATTCTTATTAGGGACAGAGCTTTCTATTCTCCCTAATTCCCCCTATAATTATTCTTTGTTTTTTTTTAAAAAAAAGCACTATTAAGATGGCTGTCTATTATCAAATTCACTTAGTTCAGTATACAACCACTGTATAGTGAGTTTTGCTATATTTAAGCCCTTTTCTCCTTTTTTATTTATATTGCTGTCAATCATAATACATTGTATGGTTTTGATAGCGTGAAATGTGTACAGTATTAATTAAAATTACTGACATTCTATTGTTGAGATAAAGTATTAGAAATAAAGCCGAAAGGAAACATCCTTGCTTAAACTGAATTGCTGACGTAATCAATTCTTGCTTGGTTAAACTTCTGTTCATGTGTGCTGTTAGTTTTGCCATTGCTGAATATTCTCCAAGTTGTAAGTTCCCATTTTTAATTACAGTGTAACGCTTCGTAGTTTTAAACTTGCGTTTTGTTTTCCAGTTCGATGGTGATTTGATCTGGATTTATATGCATAAACAAGACGCATACGAAAAGTTTGGGATTCCCATTAAAATGTTCTTAGAAGGGCTGATGTCCAGTATGTTATTTAAATGCAGTGGTTGATTTTGAGATTCCAAAGCATCGTTAGTGTGCATTTTAAGTGTTGCTATATAATTTTAACTTGGAAAGCACTATTTCGCGGAAAGGTTATGTTTGGGGTATGCACAAGTCCTCTGTTCAATGTCCCCATGTAATGTCTTAAGAGTTAACAAGGTTCTTGCTTGTAAATACTGACAGTGCTAAATTGAAGAAGCCATGGAAAATTCATCGTAGGTCAACCAGCTTCCTCTAATCCTAACTGCATTCACAAATACCATTTCTGAAAATCGATTCTTCCATAGATCTGGGGGAAAAAATGGATTTTTTTTCCTCTTATCCTCCACTTGCTCATTCACTCATCACCCAGTAACATGAATTGGATTCATTCATTTATTCATTTATCCATCCATCCATTCATTCATTTTAGCCATTGTCTATCCACTACAGGATGATGGCCTCTTCCCCATGTTTCCAACCAGTATGGTCCTGAGCTTTCTTTTGCCAATTGGCCCACAATACGTGCTGATCTCATTTATCCATCTTGTTAGGGAATGGCTATTGCCTAACTGGTTGGGTTGGCAATATAGATATAAACCATCAATGCATGTTTGCAGTCAAAATGTAATGTATAGCTTTAAGACTGTAATGCTGTATT
Source organism: Ptyas mucosa (assembly GCA_012654045.1). Lineage (NCBI taxonomy): Eukaryota > Metazoa > Chordata > Lepidosauria > Squamata > Colubridae > Ptyas > Ptyas mucosa. Next base: position 1,797,921 of record WNWU01000076.1, read on the forward strand.
GCATCATACTGTATTCTGATTGGCTAGCTCTGTAGCCAACGTCCTTAAGAGGAAGCTTGAATCATGGCTTATATTTCTTATTACATTATTATTGCTACCTCTGCTCCTCTCTGCCTGTTCTCTCTGCATGATCACTGCTTGATCATTGCTACTTGTTGTTTTCTACTGTTTTACTGATTGTTTTATTGCTGTACTTGTTCCTGTTTGCAACTCCAAAAAGAACTGTTTTATTGCATATGACTACAACAACTGGTAAGAAGACTTTGTTCTTGGAATACCCCTGGATTGACAATTTAACTATCTTTATCCGTGTATGACCTGGATTGTTTATTGGACTTTGTTTTACTTTTTCCTAAAAGTAAAAGAATATCACAACTCAGTGTGTCTGTGTATTGACAGTGCTTATTCACAATCACTCTCAGTCGTTTTCTCATGTGCACAACCTTGCTACTCAAGGGATACTCTGCGCATATTCCTTAACACATCTTGTTTTAGGTCTCTTTCGTGGATGCCTTTTATCAAGTGGGATCCATTCTATGACTGCCTTGGTCCACCAGCCATCAGTTCTTGCTGTGTGACCCTTGCAATTCTTTTACTCTCTTGATGGCATCGTAGACTCCCGTTGTTTTTCTAATCCATGTGCAGCTCTCTTTATCTTGTCTTGTGATGACGAGCGTGTATCTTTCCATGGCTCTTTGCATCACTTGTAGCTTTTGTATCGATTGTGAGGTTAGTGTCCATATTTCACTGGCATTGGATTCCTATAGAAATAGAAAATTATGATTACAAGTGATTTTTTTTTCCTTTTTAAATTTTTGCTATATAAAGAAAGAGCAACAATTTCACTGTCTATATCAGGGGTTAGCAACCCGTGGCTCTGGAGCCGCATGGGGCTCCTTCATCCCTCTGCTGCGGCTCCCTGTCGTTCAAAATATGCTTCACAACTGCCAATGTGCGACACCCACTGGCACACAATTTATTGAGCTTTTCAACCCCCAGTACGCCAACCATAGATAAATAAGTTTTTTAATACATAGCATAAAGGTAAAAAATGATATATGCAGATCTTCATTTTAGATGTCAAAAGAGTTTTGTGGCTCCCAGTGTTTTCTTTTCTGCGGGAAATGGATCCAAATGGCTCTTTAAGTGTTTAAGGTTGCTGACCCCTGGTCTATATAAACAGTAAGCTGTATGGTTACAATCACTTGAGCAATGATCATCATAATAATAGTAATAATAATGGTCATTAGTAATATCATATAATAACAGTGTTTTCTCAATAACATAATATTAATACTTAGTTACTAGCAGGCCTGAATTCAAAACAAGTGAACCAGGGTAGGTGTCACAAAGACGATTAAGAAAATAAAATTAGTGGTTTTATTTTCTTAATCGTCTTTGTGACATCTATCCTGATTTTCTCAGGAGGAATAAATTCATGCTTGGGACCCCAAAACATTTTAAGTTCCTCACTCACACTCTAGAGGTAGCAGTAGTAGTAATAAAGGTGGTGGTGGTAGTAGTAGTAGTAGTAGTAGTAGTAAATGAAGAGAAGAAAGAGGATTGGCATTTATTGATGAGATTTCTGTTTGGTTTTTTGGCTGACATTGTCAAAATAGCTCAGAGCATTTCAGGGAATAGAATAGAAATTGGAATGGAATGGAATGGAATTCTTTATTGGCCAAGTGTGATTGGACACAAGGAATTTGTCTTTGGTGCAGATGCTCTCAGTGTACATAAAAAGACAATATACATTCATCAAGAATCATCAGGTACGACACTTAATGATAGTCATAGGGTACAAATAAGCAATCAAATTATACTAGGAAACAATCAGTATAAATCATAAGGATACACGCAACAAAGTTACAGTCATGCAGTCATAATTGGGAGGAGATGGGTGATAGGAACGATGAGAAGATTAATAGTAGTGCAGACTTAGTAACTAGTTTGACAGTGTTGGGGGAATTATTTGTTTAGCAGAGTGATGGCATTCGGGGAAAAACTGTCCTTGTGTCTAGTTGTTCTGGTGTGCAGTGCTCTATAGCGTCGTTTTGAGGGTAGGAGTTGAAACAATTTAGGTTAAAGTGTCAAAAAGTAATCCATAAAAAACGTAACATTTCCATGTCTATGTTTAAAACATTAAAGCAGCCAAACAAATCCACAGGATACGTCAGGTTGGAACACTGAAGGTATGTGAAAGTTTATTATGATCCAGGACCAGACAAGCAAGAATGTAAACAAACAAGCTAATAATCTTCCCATTCATATTAATGTGTCTCATGCTATACAATAAGGTAAAGGTTCCCCACGCACATATGTGCTAGTCATTCCCGACTCTAGGGGGCGGTGCTCATCTCCATTTCAAAGCCGAAGAGCCAGCGCTGTCTGAAGACGTCTTCGTGGTCATGTGGCCGGCATGACTCAACGCCAAAGGTGCATGGAACGCTGTTACCTTCCCACCAAAGTTGGTCCCTATTTTTCTACTTGCATTTTTTATGTGCTTTCAAACTGCTAGGTTGGCAAAAGCTGGGACAAGTAACGGGAGCTCACCCCATTACGCGGCACTAGGGACTCGAACCACTGAACTGCCGACCTTTCGATCAACAAGCTCACCGTCTTAGCCACTGAGCCACCATGTCCCTTATGCTATACAATAGAAACAGGCTAATTGGCAGGGAAATAGAATATCGCAATCTTTCTCAACCCTGGCCACTTTAAGACATGTGGACGTCAACGCTTTGCTGGCTAGGGAATTCTGGAAGTTGAAGTCTGCACATCTTGAAGTGGCCACGGTTGCGGTCAACACTGCAGTATCAGATCGCAAACTCTCTGGTTGTCTGTTTTTAGCACCCAAATTTCCTTTAAAACTATGGATTAACCAACAACCAGATCTTTGGGTCAATGTTGGCCAAGGTTAACAGAAACACTTTGCCACATAGAGGATATTAAGTTCACGGTTTATGTCATGGATCAAGTTCATGTCATAGTTGTTAAGTGAATCACAGTTATTAAGCAAATCCCGTTTCCCCATTGACTTTGTTGATTAGAAACCAGTTGGGAAGGTCACCAACAATGAATACCTGACCTATTCTATTCTATTCTATTCTATTCTGCTCTGCTCTGCTCTGCTCTGCTCTGCTCTGCTCTGCTCTGCTCTATTCTTCTATTCTATACTCTAACTCTAACTCTACTCTACTCTATTCTACTCTACTCTATACTCTAACTCTAACTCTACTCTACTCTACTCTATTCTTCTATTCTATACTCTAACTCTACCCTATTCTACTCTACTCTTCTACTCTACTCTACTCTATTCTTCTATTCTATACTCTACTCTTCTACACTACTCTACTCTACTTTACTTTTCTCTCCTATTCTCTCCTATCCTATCCTATCTTATCCTATTCTATTTTGTCACTCAGCTGCTCTAACCAGTTTGCTGCATAGATGCTTTGTATGCAGTTTACTGATTATATTTAGAATAGATAAACTCTATAATTGGGGGGTGGGGGTGGAATTCCCCCACCCCCAATTAGAAGAAGGACACAATGATAACCACAGGAATGCACGCAGACACATTGATGAAGAAAACAGAGATGTGAAGAAGACTGGAATGCATCAAACTATGTTGGTCTTAATTAGTTCAGCTGGAATAATATCATTCCCCCCCTTTCTTTTGTTGCACTTGCTCAATTAGTTGCTTAATTTTTGAATCTCTGACTGGGGGCCAAGAGGAGATGGCATCATTGGCCAGATTGAAGGGAGAAGAATAAGGGACTGCCACACCATAGAGCTTGTGGCCATTGTTCTCTCATGCAAAGCATGGAATTCTAGCTGGACCTATAATTGGACTGGGAGTTACCAAAAAAAAGAGGCATTCTTAGGTTTGATCATCTCTATCAATGAGCACCAGATTTCTCCCATAATTTCCCCCTTCTTTTCTTTAAAAGATTTGATTTCTTATTAGATAGTATCAGTGTCTGATGGAAGTAAAGAAGATTAGACTTGACTTGACTTGACTTGACTTGACTTGATTTCATTTGACTTGACTTGACTTGATTTCATTTGATTTAATTTGACTTGACTTGACTTGATTTCATTTGATTTCATTTGACTTGACTTGACTAGACTAGACTAGAGAATAGGGAGGAGAGAGGAGGGGAAAGGAAGAGGAGAAGAAAAGAGAAGAGAAGAGAAGAGAAGAGAAGAGAAGAGAAGAGAAGAGAAGAGAAGAGAGAAATAGATTATAGAATATAGAATATAGAATAAAGGTTAAAAAATAAAGGATTCCCTGCGAATTACTTTATTTGGCCAAGTTGATTAGATACATATTTGTCTCCGGTGCAGAAGCTCTCAATGTACATACAAACAGCAAGGTAATATAGTGTACATACAAACATGTACATACAAACAACAAGTATACATGTAAACAACAAGATAATATAATCAATAGGAAAAGGTAGTAGAAAAGATGAGAAGGATATAATAATATATCCATACTACATAGGTAAATATCCTTAGATCTTAACACTGTCATCATCCTTTTAGATGGGCAGTCGGCACCAAATGGTTAACTATCACTGATCTAGATCGTCTGATGTACCGGCAATCTTAAGACTTGGCAAACGCTCTCTAAGAATCTTTTGTGTATATTTGGTATCTGGCCAGCCCTTTACGTGGTTGGATAAGCCTCCTTGCAATAGGGGGCTAATAAAAAGAGATTACCAGCTTCTCGTACAATTAGCATTTGGAAGCCCAAACATTGATTGCATATCTAATTGCACCTTTCTACAAGGTAATAGTTGGGAACGAGAGAAAAAACACTATATTTTTTTGTTGCTGCAGAAGTTCCTCCGGTTGTAGTAAAAAAAGAAAAAAAAATCCAATGCAGAAATTTACTTGTTTTATAGCCTCCATTTGCTGTTGGAGGACGGGGGAACGGGACACACTTGTGAGAATGTGTCTTACAGGTTGAGATCCAGCCTTTTGGGAGGTCTAACAGAGTCTCCACCATAAGAAATATTTGTTTGCTGAAATTACTCGTTATAGTTAGACTACCAGCCATTGTTGCATTGTTGGTGGGCTAACTATAGTTTTGTACGTCTTCCAAGAGATAGGTAGTACAGATAGTCGGCCGACTAACAAACACAATTGGGGGCCAGAGGTTCTGTTGCCAAGCAAGACAATTGTTAAGTGAGTCACACCCAAGTTTATGACCTTTTCCCACCATTGTTAAGCAAATCACCGCAGTGAAGTGAATTGCACAAATTGTTAAACAAATCCTGCTTCCCTCTTTGAGTTTGGTTGTCAGAAACTGGCTAGGAAGGTAGGTCACGAATGGGGAAATCACATGATCCCGGATGCTGCAAATTCGTAAACACATGCAAACACCCACATTTTGATCACACGATTATGGGGATGCTGTATTGGTTGTAAGTGCAAGGACCGCTTCTAAGTCACTTTTTTCCGTGCCATCGTATCTTCACATGATTGCTAAACGAATGGCTGTATGTCAGGGACCATCTATATTGGGTTGTGTCAAATCCTTATTTTCTTTAATCTCAGGTTTAGGGCAACTCTGAAGTCTCTATTCTAGGGTGTTTTTTTTTTAAACAACCATAAAGGTTTCCCCTGTCCAGGTGTGTCCAACTCTGAAGGGTGGGTGCTCATCTCCATTTCTTTCTTTTTTAAAAAAAAATAATAAATTTATTGTTTTATCGTAGGGAATAAAATACAGGACAATAAAACAAATAAATGAAACAAAACCAAAACATACATTCAACTCTAACAACAACAACAAAAAATAGTGTATAAAAAAGGAGGAAAAGGAGGGAAAAGTGGTTGAGTGCTAAAAGAAAAGAAAAAGCAATAAATTCTATCTATCATCTATCATTGTCTGTCTGTCTGTCTGTCTGTCTGTCTCTATCTATCTATCTATCATATATCTATCATTGTCTGTGTCTGTCTGTCTGTCTGTCTCTATCTATCTATCTATCTATCGTAGTCTGTCTGCCTATATCTATCTATCTATCTATCTATCTATCTATCTATCTATCTATCTATCTA
>WNWU01000076.1:1806144-1818608 GCA_012654045.1 Ptyas mucosa
CCATCCCATCCCATCCCATCCCATCCCATCCCATCCCATCCCATCCCATCCCATCCTGTGGTGGGTTTCAAATTTTTTTACTACCGGTTCTGTGTATGTGACTTGGTGGGCGTGGCATGGCTTGGTGGGTGTGGCTTGGTGGGCGTGGCAGGGAAAGGATACTGTAAAATCTCCATTCCCTTCCCAATCCAGGGAAAGGTTACTGTAAAATCACCATTTCCTCCCAATCAGCTGGGACTTGGGAGGCAGAGAATAGATGGGAGCGGGGCGAGTCAGAATTTTTACTACCGGTTCTCCAAACTACTCAAAATTTCTGCTACCGGTTCTCCAGAACTGGTCAGGACCTGCTGAAACCCACCTCTGCTATGCATGCATGCACGTATGTATGTATGTATATATGTATGTATGTATGTTTGCATGTACTGGGCAGTGTACAATAACATTCTCATTCTCTGCACCTGGCACATGCAGAGTTGAAGAAATGGTACTCTGTCTAGTGTATACACAACTGACTCTTCGCATTTCCTCCCTATGCTAATTTTCCTGGTGAGAAAACATAACAGGTCACTGAAAAGGGAAACAAGGAAACTGTCCCTTAGATCAGTTGATAGGGCTGAAAGACAGGGGTGGGTTCTACTTACCTTTACTACTGGTTTGCAATGGGATCGCTTTACTACCGGTTCGCAACGGAATTGCTTCTGTGTATGCGCAGATCACCGATGATGATATCTGGGGCAGCGGGGGGGGCTTCCCGCCGGTTTTACTACCGGTTCTTTCGAACCGGTCTGAACTGGGGGGGAAACCCAACACTGCTGAAAGATTGACAGCATGATGGCACCTTGACTTCAAGAAGGACGGCCAACTCTGAGGAACAGACACCCTGCTCCTAAGGAGTAACCTGCCCATAACTCAAAAGGAAAACTTGCAAAACCGATCTTTGTGATATTTCCTCATTGACCAAGTCAGAAGTCAGTGAAGACTTCTTCGAGTTCCACCCATGTTACAAGCACGGAAAGTCATCAAATTCATCTTGCATTGATTTCTGATGTTAAGTCATCTTGCATTGATTTCTGATGTTAAGTCATCTCCTGGGCAACGATAGCAATAGCACTTAGATTTATATACTGCTTCATAGTGCTTTACAGCCCCCTCTAAGTGGTTTTACAGAGTCAGCATATTGCCCCCAACAATCTGGGTCCTCATTTTACCCACCTCGGAAGGATGGAAGGCTGAGTCAACCTTGAGCCTGGTGAGATTCAATCTACCAAACTGCTGGCAGCCAGTGACCAGCAGAAGTAGCCTGCAGTACTGCACTCTAACCACTGCACCACCGTGGCTCTTGAATAGCTAATTAATAGAATTTATAGAAGATTAATAGCTATAAAGGTAAAGGTGAAGGTTCCCCTCGCACCTATGTGCTAGTCGTTCCTAACTCTAAGGGACGATGCTCATCTCCGTTTCAAAGCCGAAGAACCAGCGCTGTCCAAAGACGTCTCCGTGGTCATGTGCCCAGCATGATTCAATGCCAAAGGCGCAGGGAACACTGTTACCTTCCCACCAAAGGTGGCCCCTATTTTTCTACTTGCATGTTTTACATGCTTTCGAACTGCTAGATTAACAGAAGCTGGGACAAGTAAACGGGAGCTCACCCCGTTACGCGGCGCTAGGGATTCGAACCGCTGAACTGCCGACCTTTCTGATCGACAAGCTTGGCGTCTTAGCCACTGAGCCACCGCGTCCCTATTAATAGCTATATTAATCTTCAAAACCAGTCTAAATTGGGTTGGAACCCCTGCTAATAATCAGTATTCCTCCAAACTAAATAATAGTGTAATATTAGTATATTATAGGATAGAATGAAAATGTATATATAATCCAGCCCTGGCTGAACGACATTAATTCTGTCTAGACTGTTAGAGTCCACCTGGCTTTCAACGCCAGGTGAGGTAGCTGAATTTAAGTCTTCTCTGTCATCAGAGAAGTAGGAAGAAGAATTTGCACTTCATGTTACCGACTGAAATAATGTAAAGAAAAATGTAAATCATTCTGAAACATGTTGAGCTAAGGCCTTAAGTCTAAACTTGTCTCGGTTTGTCTGTCTTGAGGTGACATGGTTTTATATGCGTATTTATTGATTAAATTTATAAACTGCCTTGTTCCAAAGATTCTAAGCAGGGAGCTTTTTAAATTTTCAATCAGTGCAGATCTCATCATATTCAGGTAAAAATGCTTAGGAGCACATTGTGATAGCAAAAAGATGGAATTAGGGTTAGGAAGAAAATACAGTACTGCACTACTATTAATCTTCTCATCATTCCCACCACCAGTGGTGGGATTCAGCCAGTTCGCACCTATTCGGGAGAACCGGTTGTTAACTTTCTAAGCAGTTCGGAGAACCAGTTGTTTCGAAGAAATCTCCTTTTGTTTTTTTCCACTTTACAGGGCTAATCCTGCAAGGAAGGCAGGAAGGAAACATTCTGGTGGTGTTTCTAGCCTAATCTTTATTGTCCTGCTTACAGAAACTGCCTCTGGTTAACCCTTATTACATTGTAACAGCTAAGGCGATGCACCCACCGATGTGAGTGACGTTCAGTTGGCCACGCCACCAATCACACGGTCACATGACCACCGAGCCACACCTACCCAGCTGGTCATTAGGGCAGAGAACCGGTTGTTAAATTATTTGAATCCCACCACTGCCCACCACCCATCTCCTTCCACTTATGAATGTATGACTGTAACCTTGTTGCTGGTATCCTTACAATTTATACTGATATTGTTTCCTGATTGCTTATTTGTACCCTATGACTATCATTAGGTGTTGTACCTTATGATTCTTGATGAACGAAACTTTTCTTTTATGTACACTAAAAATTATATTCTGTTCTAGGAAATATAACCTTTTATCTGCCTGACAAATTCACCCAAGGGGGCGGAGGGGGGTGGGGGGTTTGCCACTATTATTATGTATTTGAATTTATCAATCACCCAACTCCAACGGATTCTTAATTTAAAACAAACAACTGACGTTTTCCTATTTTCCAGTTCAAAAAAGATTAATACGTGTACAGAAAATCCATGAGTAAGCATGGGTGAGTCCACTGAATCTTTAAGATAATATTTTTTTTTCCTACGGGGTTTATTCTGTTCTATCTTAGCTTTATCTAGACACGGCGTTTTATTTTCATTGTGTAAATGTAAAACATTGCACTCTTATCTGTGGTTTTTTGTTGAGAGGGAAGCTCTACTAAAACAATTGAGTTATACTGACCTTTTGCAGGATTTATGTTGGACAAATGTTGTTGTTTTTTCTCTCTCCTGCTTTTCCATGGATGATTGCTGAGCTATGTGTTTCGTCTAACCTTGTTGGAGAAAATGAAAACTGATCTAAAGTAATTTTCTAGATCCTACCAATCTATTTACACTCTATTTACAATCTATTTACACTTCCATGAACCAACAATGAGAGGTTTATACAGGCAGCCCCTGACTTACAAGTTTGTTCAGTGGTTGTTCGAAGTTACAACGGCACTGAAAAAAGTGACTTGTGATTTATTTTTCAAACCTACGACTGCTGTAGCATCCACACAGTCGGTTGCTTGGCAACCAGCAAGAATATGGTGCTGTGTCCCAGAGTCTAGGGGTGGGCTTCAAAAATTTTAGCAAGGGGTTCTCTGCCCGGTTGCTGGGTGGGTGTGGCCATGGTGGGCGTGGTCTAGTTGGCTTCCTGCACCATGGCAGGGGGGCGTTTTTGCCCTCCCCGGGCTCCGGAGGTTTTGCTCGAGCCTCTGGGAGGGTGAAAATGGCCTCCCCAGGCTCCCAAGGCCCTCTGGAGACCAGAAATGGGCCTGTTTCCAGCCTTTCTGAACTTCCGGTAGGCCCGTTTTTCGCCCTCCCCGAACCTTCGCGCATCCCCTGCACTTACCTGCATCCAAAACCACTCTGTTCAAAAAAAAAAAAAAATGTGGGTGAAGGTGGGAGAAGAGAAAAGAAAAAAAAACCCAATAAAACTTGTTTTTTTTTAAAAAAAAAAAGCTGTATACTCACCATTTTACATTGTAGCCAAGTGTCATTTCTTCAGTGTTGTAATTCGTTTTAAATTATTGGGGTTTTAATATTTTTACGGCCAAATTTATTTAATTGGATTTTAATTGGGTTGTAAATGTTATACTTGTATGTTTTATTGCTGGCTGTTCACCGCCCTGAGTCCTTCGGGAGGAGGGCAGTACACAAATTAAATAAACTGAAACTGAAACTGAAACAGTGTTGTCACATGAAAAGATATACTTAAATATTTACAAAATGTGAGGGGGTGTGCTCACTTCTGGGACATACTGTAGGATTGGAAGAGACCCTGGAAGTGTTCTAGTCCAGGAGTCCCCCAACCTCTGGGCTGTGGATCATCATTGGTGTACGGCCTGCCAGGAACTAGCCCTCACAAGCATATGAAGTCTCATTCGCACACGCACCAGATCCAGGCAGCATAAAAACAAGGCCCCCTTCCAGTCTCCACAGAACCGGTCCCTGGTGCCCAAAAAGCTGGAGGACGCTGTTCTAGTCCAACCTACTGCCCCAGTCAAGAATCAGCCGATCAATCACTATTGTACAGTGGTGGGATTCAGCTGGTTCGCACCACTTCGGGAGAACCGGTTGTTAACTTTCTGAGCAGTTTGGCAAACTGGTTGTTGGAAGAAATCATTAGGGCAGAGAACCCGTTGTTAAATTACTTGAATCCCACCACTGCTATTGTACCTTTGCTTGAAATCCTTCAGTGATGGGTCACCCATAACTCCAGGAGGGCAGGAGGTTAACGGACCTCACAGTCGGGAAATTCGTCTTTAAGTTTGGGTCTGTTTCTGCAAAGCTTCCATCCATTGCTCAGGAATGGGCAACAGTTCCATCTCAAGTGTGTGGATATTCTGTGGGGCTGTGTCTTTTTCGCAATAGGCCCCATGCAGGGACACCGAGAGTTTCTAAGCAGGAACAGAAAGTTGGTGAAAAGCAACCACTGTGGAAAGCAGCTGTCTCATGCCTTCCAGCTCTTCTCTTTCATTTCTGCTCATTCTGACTTTCCTCCCAAGCAGCTGGTGCTTCTCGGTTAGTTACGGCCCAGGCAGGCTGGCATGTTACCCGTCGAGCCATGCCAAGGGAAGTGTAGAACAATACACAGTGCTATGTAGATGCCAACAGCAGCCAGAATTCCCAGCCAGTTTCTCTTGAGTGAGTGGCAGCTAAATTGGGTGGCCCTGTGGTTTTGTCTTCATCATCTGGTGACAATTTGGGTGGATATGAAATTTCTGAGCTGTGTAGCCTGAAGTACCGACACCAATTTTGTCCTTCTCGGAAAGTTACGTTAACCAAGTTAGTTGGCTTCTGAAGTCATTTTTAAACCCGATGAACTTCGAATTGGATCCCACTAACTTAATCTTTGCAGAATGCTGACTAATATTGAAGACCGGTTAATTCATATTTTCTAGATCCATGTGGTCTGGTTGGTTGGCACGACCAAGCAGCCAAATTTTTCATCTCTTCCTTGGCAACATGCTGCCTCCTGGGATAAATAATCATTTTTGTTGCTGCTGCTTTCCAGCCTGGGCATTTACTTGTGGCTGTAGAGACAGTTCAGGATGGCATTGAACATAAAAGAAGTCCATGACAATAACTATGCAAAACAGAAGTGATATGATTGCTTCTGTCCAATATAGAATAGAATAGAATAGAATTTTTAATTGGCCAAGTGTGATTGGACACACAAGGAATTTGTCTTTGGTGCATATGCTCTCAGTATACATAAAAGAAAAGATACGTTCATCAAGAATTATAAGGTACAACACTTAATGATAGTCATAGGTTACAAATAAGCAATCAGGAAACAATATCAATATAAATCGTAAGGATACCAGCAACAAGGTTACAGTCATACATTCATAAGTGGGAGGAGATGGGTGATAGGAACAATGAGAAGATGAGAAGATTAATAGTAGTGCAGACTTAATCAATAGTTTGACAGTGTTGAGGGAATTATTTGTTTAGCAGAGTGATGGCGTTTGGGAAAAAACTGTTCTTGTGTCTAGTTGTTCTGGTGTGCAGTGCTCTATAGCATCGTTTTGAGGATAGGAGTTGAAACAGTTTATGTCCAGGATACGAGGGGTCTGTAAATATTTTTCCAGCCCTCTTTTTGACTTGTGCAGTATACAAATCCTCAATGAAAAGCAGGTTGGTAGCCATTGTTTTTTTCTGCAGTTCTAACTATCCTCTGAAGTCTGTGTCTGCCTTGTTGGGTTGCAGAACGAAACCAGACAGTTATGGAGGTGCAGAGGACAGACTCAATAATTCCTCTGTAGAACTGGATCAGCAGCTCTTTGGGCAGTTTGAGCTTTCTGAGTTGGCGCAGAAAGAATATTCTTTGTTGTGCTTTTTTGATGACGTTTTTGATGTTAGCTATCCATTTTAGATCTTGCGATATGGTAGAACCTAGAAATTTGAAGGTCTCTACTGTTGATACTGTGTTGTCTAGTATTGTGAGAGGTGGAAGTATGGAAGGGTTTCTCCTAAAGTCTACCACCATTTCTACGGTTTTGAGTGTGTTCCGTTCCAGATTGTTCCGGTTGCACCACAAGGATAGTTGTTCAACCTCCCGTCTGTATGCGGATTCATCATTGCCTCGAATGAGACCGATCACTGTTGTGTCATCTGCGAACTTCAGTAGTTTAACAGATGGCTCGTTAGATTCTTATCTTGAGAGGTTAACTGAAGGAACTCTTTTTAGCATTGATAGAAGTAAATTTGAACTCCAGTAGCTTGATTGGGTGAACATAACTCTTTAAAAATTAACTCTCTGCTTGTGCGTGTGTCCTGGGTGCATGGAACACTGCAAAACAACTGACCAAACTATTCTCTACTTAGAATAAAGTGTTACCAGCATTTCGGACAACTATCGTCATCTCCAACGATTCTTTTGAGTTAATAGAGTTAAGCAGAGTTGGGCTTCAAAATTTTTAGCAAGGGATTCTCTGCCCGGTTGCTGGGTGGGCATGGTCTATTCAGCCTCCTACACCATGGTGGAGGGGGGGCGCTTTTGCCCTCCCTGGGCTCCGAAGGCTTTTCTCGAGCCTTCGGGAGGGCGAAAACTGCCTCCCCAAACTCCAGCAGGCTCATTTCCGGCCTTCCTGAACTTCCGGTAGGCCCATTTTTTCCCTTAACAACGGTGGCAAGAAAAGTTGTAAAATGGAGCCAAATTCCCTTAACACATGTCTCGCTTAACAATGGAAATTTGGGGCTCAATTGTGGTCGTGAGTTTGAGGACTACCTGTAATTGCGTGGGCTCCTCTGAAACCATTTCAACATCGGTGCTTTGTGCTGCTGATATCTTCTCTGTTGTCCCTTCCCCTGCGATGCAAGAATATTGCAGCGAAGGGCTAGATTATTCCAGAGCAGTGAAATTATGCATGCAACATAGCTCTTTTATTGTCACACTACCTATCCGTTTTGTGGAAATAATTCTGCTTTGCCTGTTCTAGCAAATACACACAAAAATAGAACCTTGTAGCAAGCAAACACAGTCGGTATTGTGTTCACAGAGTAAACATAGTGGTCATTCACAACAGCAGTGAAATCACAATGCGTGCTTACAGATTGTGGCTTCTTTGCAACCCCACGTTCACCCTCTCAAATCCACATATTTGTTGTGGTCTGCCAGCAGCCTGCGGACCTGGCTGCAGAGTCGGACAGTGAGGAGGCTGGAGAGGACAATGGGCCAGTCCTGGAGTCAGGGGAAGGTCCAGGCGAGGGCTCTCCATTGGAGGCAGAGATGGGACCAGGACCATCTGGGAGCAATGTGCGGACTCTGGAGCCTTCAGAGGCGGACTGCAGAGAGGCAGAGGAACAGGAGGAACCTGTTCCTAGCGCATGCATGCAAAGAGCTGCCAGAAGGCAAGAGCAGCTAAAGCAAAAGGGACGACTCGGGAGTAAGACCAGGAGATGATTGGCCCTCCCAGAAGGCTTAAAAGAGCAGCAACGGCTCTTGGGCTCTTTGTAGGAAAGCAACGTTGCTACATTTGTTTCTTGTCGGCGTCTCTTGTTTTTGAACTTCGTGGAGCTTTGCCAAGAAAGGCCTTTGGCAGGGTGCCAAAGAAGATAAAGGTTGATGATAAGGCTGAAGGACTGATTATTAAGAATTTTGTTTTGGACTAAGCTGAGAATGAATTAATTCTCAGCTGTTTTAATAAAATAAGTTTGTTGAGGACTGAATTGTGTTTGGTAATCACTACTTGGGCCTTGGTCCCAACAGTATTGGTACAGTTGCCAAAGAAGCATAGCAACTGGCTTATCTGATCTTCATAAATGTTTAAGCCACAAAAAATCTTAAAGTTTTTAAGATGCTGTAAGTCTTGTTTTATTAAAGCCCTTTGTTATGGTTAATCATGCCTCAAATTCCCCAACATTGTTGTTGTAATGGTATGTGCGAATGTCCTTGGGGACAGGAGGAAGAGCCGTAGACTAGACAGCCATCATGCAAAAACTATCTCAGACCACAGAAGCAGAAGAGGGGCGTGGGAAACATTTTCTCCCTAGCTTCCTGGAAAGTAAAGGCAAGCGGAGGAGAGCTGGGCTTGCAGGATTCTGTCCATGCAACAATAAAGATAGGACTAGTCTTCATGATTGTAAGTCTTGCCTGGGCCACCTTGAAGGACAAGGAACCTGTTGACCAGAGGTGGTATTCAGCCAGTTTGAACTGATTCACCCAAACCGGTAGTGGACATCACGGGTGGGCTGTGGCTGTACCATCCTGTTTAGGCACATTTTTGACGCTGGGCGCATGTACGGAAGGGGCATGCCCCAGCAAAGCTCATGGACGGAAGGCTGGGCACATGCGTGTATGCATCCACACGCTCACATTTGCGAACATTTGTAGGGAAAGTAAGTAAATGTTGACCCCATCTGAACTACCCTGTTTCCCTCAAAATAAGACATCCCCTAATAATAAGCCCAATCGGGCTTTTGAGCGCATGGCAACAAGGCCAGGCGCTTATTTCAGGGTTCAAAAAAAATATAAGACAGGGTCTTATTTTCGGGAAAACATGGTAGTTCATTCCTGGCTCACCTCTAGTGCAAAAGGAGCCACTTTAATTCAGTTTTCGTTAGAAAAGCTAGTGTCAGCTGCAAGAAACCAAGAACCAAAGTTGTTCAAATGAGTATGAATTTATTCCCTGATCTCTTGTCTACAAGAATCAGAACTAATAATGGTCAAGGCATATTGGCAAGTAGATAACGAGTCAACGGAATTAGTGGCGTGGTGGCTTAGAGGTCGAGCTCTCGCCTCACAATCACAATCAAGAGGTTGTGAGTTCGATCCTAGGTAGAGGCAGATATTTCTCTCTGGGCACAATGAGAATTTATCTGGAAAAAAATTCCACACTGGAGACAGGCGTCAGTTGCCCAGACTCCACCCCACAAGGGATTATGGGATCATAAAAAGGAGATGATGATGATGATGATAAGAGTCAACAGTATTCAAGGAGAGCTGGACTTGGATCTCCAACTTGGGCGTCCTCCTGGATTCACGGCTGTCTTTAGATGAACATCTGACGGCCGTGACCAGGAGGATTTTTCATCAGGTCTGCCTGATTCACCAGTTGCGCCCCTTTCTGGATCGGGACTCCTTACTCACAGTCACTCATGCCCTTGTAACCTCTCGCTTGGACTACTGTAATGCTCTCTACATGGGGCTCCCCCTGAGGAGCACCCGGAGGCTCCAACTGGCGCAGAGTGCAGCCGCGTGGGTAGTGATGGGAGCGACGTGGCGCTCTCATGTGACACCGCTCCTGCGCGAGCTGCACTGGCTCCCGGTGGTCTTCCGGGTGCGCTTCAAGGTGTCGGTCATCACCTTTAAAGCGCTCCATGGCTTAGGGCCCGGGTATTTACGGGACCGCCTACTACCTCCAATAGCCTCCCACCGACCAGTATGCTCCCACAGAGAGGGGCTCCTCCGGGTGCCGTCGGCCAAACAATGTCGACTGGAGGCCCCCAGGGGGAGAGCTTTCTCTGTGGGGGCACCCACTATCTGGAACGACCTCCCCCCAGAGATTCGGCGGATCCCGGATCTTCATACCTTCCGCCGTGAATTAAAAACATTTTTGTTTCGTCAGGCGGGTCTGGCCTAATTTCTTCCCTTTCTGTATGAAAATTTTAATTTTATAATTTTTAAATTTTAAATTTGGGATTTTAATATTTTGTAATGGGTTTTAGATTGTTGGGGCAATTATTTAATCTGGTTTTAAATTGGTTCTTAAATTTTTGTATCTATGTTTTTTTATCTTTGCCTGTTCACTGCCCTGAGTCCCTTCGGGGAGAAGGGCGGTCTATAAATCTAATAAATAATAATAATAATAATAATAATAATAATAATAATAATAATAATAATAATGTGGGCGCGAAAGGACTCCAAACTTATGACGTGTTTGACCCTTCCCTCGGGTTCAACCTGTTCATCTCCTATGGCTGGAGCTTAGTGGAATTTGGGGCCAATCTTTTTTTCCATTGCTTGGAATTCTGGTGTTGAAGCTTCACGAGTTCACTAACGCAGCTGGAATTTGAACAGTATGTATTGATATGGTAGCGACTTCTCAGGTTGACCACTTTGGGTTATTTTGAAAAAGCTACAAATATCAGGCATGCCCTTTGCGCTTCCACCCATGAATGTGGGTGGAAATTGTGTGCAGATATTTGGCGTTTGCTTGTGAATCAGCTGGCTTGGCTGATGAGTGATGCTAACGTCATTTTGAGGTTTGCTGCCGAGAGGGTAGCTTGGTTTTAAATTATTTCTAAGGATTGGGGACTAAAAACCACAGCCGGTCTCGAAGTACTCTCAACTACAGTTGCCTATGTGTTGCTGTGTGTTCTCCCTTCAAATTCCTTCAATACACATTTAGTTGGGATTTATTTCCTAGCAGATGTAAAATTGCACACTTATTGGGTTCAGCCATCCGCAGAATGACAGAATGATTTGTCCGGACAAATTCTAAACAGTCTTTTGACAGAAAGACAAATGTGAAGCTAAAAAAAAAAAAAAGAAAAGATATTTTTATCTATTAGGTTCAGTTTAGGTTTTTTTTAATTCCATTTGATTTTTTTAAGTTCTTTTTTTGTGGATCTTTTTGTAATTCTATCACTAGTCTCTTATATTCTTCTTCTAATGTCTTATGATTTTGTCTCTTCTTTTTAGTTTTCTTTCCCATATATGTTATGGCTAATCCTCTAATATATGCCTTCGCCGTGTCCCATACATTTTGTAATGAGGTCTTGTCTTTTCTATTCTCTTTAAAGAAAATGTCAAATGCTCTTTCCATATATTGAATAAATTCCTTTTCTTTTAATATTGATGGGTTCAACGTCCATCTTAATTTCCTTTTTTGTCCCTTCCATATAACTTTGATCGGATTGTGATCTGCCCAATTACTTATTTCTGTATTTATTTCTTGTACATTAGATTTTTAGCTCTGCTGACATCATATCTATTCTTGACCAAGACATATGTCTGTTTGAATAAAGTGAATATTGATTTTCCTTAGGATGCATTTCTCACCATACATCTTGATGAATTAACTGACTCATGAATTTGAAAGTAAGATAGAAGTCACAATTCAGAACTTTTGTTAATTTCTTTGACTCCATAGCAGAGATGGGTTTGAAACCTAAAAGACAACTTTATTTATTTATTTATTGGTTCAATTTACATGCCGCCCTTCTCCAGAGACTCAGGGTGGCTTACAATGCGTTAAGCAATAGCCTTCATACTTTTTGTATATACCTGCTTAGTAGGGCTTTCGGGGGCCCCTAAGCAGTGTTCTTTTTTTATACAAAGTCAGCTTATTGCCCCCACAATCCAGGTCCTCATTTTACCCACCTCGGAAGGATGGAAGGCTAAGTCAACCTTGAGCCTGGTGAGATTCGAACTTGCAGTAATTGCAGGCAGCTGATGTTACTTAACAGCACTTAGTCTGCTGCGCCACCAAGGCTCTTTCAACATAGAATATAATATAGAATATTCTGGCCCTTCCCGGTGGTACTTTGGAGAATAGGTTGACCTTCTCTTCTTTATTGATAGCTCCACAAGTACTGGAAGACTGATGTCATATCCCCCCTAGTTCTTTTCTTCTTTAGACTTTAGTTCCAGGGGTGGGTTCTAAATTTTTTTACTACCGGTTCTGTGGGCGTGGCTTATTTTGTGGGCGTGGCTTGATGGTCAGGTGACAATTATTTAAGATTTAGCAGAGGTACTGGTCTACCAGGCTTTTAGCTGCTTGCAGAGCTGTACCAATCTATCCATTTATTTTTGCAGGCACTGATCTACTCATGTATTTTTGCAAGCACTGATCTACTCATGTATTTTTGCAGGCACTGGTCTACCCGTTTATTTTTGCAGGCACTGATCTACTCATGTATTTTTGCAGGCACTGATCTAC
>WNWU01000076.1:1840381-1858193 GCA_012654045.1 Ptyas mucosa
TCTATCTATCTATCTATCTATCTATCTATCTATCTATCTATCTATCTATCTCCTATTTATTATCTACCATTGTCTATCTGTCTATCTATCTCATATTTATTATCTATCTATCTATCTCTATCATCTGTCTCCTATTTATTATCTATCATTGTCTGTCTGTCTATATCTATCATCTATCCATATCTACCTCTATCTATCATCTATCTCCTATTTATTATCTCTCACTCTCTCTCATCTATCTATCTAATCATCCATCTATCTAATCATCCATCCATCCACCCATTCACCCATCCATCCATCTATCTATCTATCTTCTATTATCCATCATCTATCCATCATCTCTCTATCTATCTATCATCTATCTGTCTGTCTATCTATCTATCTCTATCTATCTATCTATCTCTTATTATTTATTATCCATCATCTATCCATCATCTCTCTCTATCTCTATCTATCTATTTATCTATCTATCTATCTATCTATCTATCTATCTATCTATCTATTTATCTATCTTATCATTTATTATCCATCATCTATCCATCATCTCTCTCTATCTATCTATCTAATCATCTGTCTGTCTGACTGTCTGTCTGTCTGTCTATCTATCGATCTATCTATCATCTATTATCCATCATCTCCCTCTCATCTCTCTCTCTATCTCTTTCTATCTCACTATCTACCATCTATCATCTATTATCCATCATCTATCAATCATCTCTCTCTCATCTCTCTCTGTCTCTCTCTGTCTCTCTATCATCTATCTATCTCTATCTCTCTATCTATCATCTATTATCCATCATCTCTCTCTCTCTCTTTCTCTCTATCTCTCTCTATCTCTATCTCTATCTCATCTATCATCTATGCATATATACATATACACATATACAGTATATGTATATGTGAGAAAAACAATATAATGGAGTCTAAAAAGAATTAAGAACATAGTTACTGAAACAAATCCAAATAAAATACTATCAATGAAGTTCCAGTCCTAAGTAATTGTACAACACATCGTACAAATGGTAGCACAGAACTGGGTGACTTGAGCACTTTTTTTCAAGTCCTTGCCTGAGAATAGTAGAATTAAATAGAAACCATCTGGAATTTTCTTTTCAGGAAAATTTAATTATTAATTAAATTAATTTGCTGCCTCTCTCACCATGGGGCTTCTCTAGGTGGCTTGCAATAATAGAAAGGAAGAAAAATGAAAGGAGTGTAAACAGAACAGAAGTAAAATAATGGAACAAATTGTTCTGCCCCAGCTACGGATCCCAAGGAATGTAGCACACACAAACTATGAACAAAGCTCAATTTACTTCCAAACGTAGTTTTCTACACATGCAGGCTGTTGATTAAAACGTCCTTAACAACCTGCCAGAAAGTCTTACGAGAGTTGGCAGAAAGTCCAGAAACAAGGTTTGCAAAGACAATCCACATTCAATGACCAGCGAACGAACATGCGTTGTTTCCTGCAACGTTTACAAGCTGTGTGCAAACTTAAATAGGCTAAGGGAGTGGCCAATTAGCCCCAAGCCTTACTCTCGAGGAGACCTCCTCCTGCCTTTTGGCAGCTCTGCGCGCCCGTGCATTGAGAAGAGGCTCCTTCACTTCATCCTCTTCACTTGAAGGAGCCTCTGGAGGTTCTGAAGGCCCCGGCTGAATCCCTGCCTCTGGCACCACATCTTCTCCAGCCTCCTCGCTGTCCTACTTGAGCGCCGGCTACACAGGCTGCTGGCACGACACCACACCAGCCTCCTCGTCATCGGGATCAACAACAATCTGCTCAGGCCGCTGGCAGGCCACAACACAAATAGAATAAACAATGACAAAGGAACACAACAAGAATAACTGCATCAATAAAAATGGATAGTTGGAGAGCAGAGAGGGGGAGTCTGCCATCAATCTAGCAGCCACCTCCAGTGTGGAACTCCCCTATTGGGTTTCCAGGCCAACCTGTATGTATGTAAGAATCTGTCTAGATGCCTTGTATAAGGACCAGTATACAAATAGTCCTCGACTTACCAGAGTTTGTTTAAAGAGCCTTCAAAGTTACAACGGAACTGAAAAAAGTAACTTATGACCATTTTTCACATGCCAACCATTGCAGCATCCCCATGATCACAAGATCAAAATGGCAACTGGTTCATTTTTATGACGGTTGCAGTGTCCCGGGGTCATGTGATCCCCTTTTTACGACCTTCTGACGAACAAAATCAACGGGGAAGCCAGATTCACTTAACAACCGTGTGACTAAGTTAACAGGGGCAGTGATTCACTTAGCAACTGTGGCCAAAAAAAAGTCGTAAAATGGGGCAAAACTCACTTAACAAGTGTCTCACTGAGCAACATAAATTTTTGGGCTCAGTTGTGGTCGTAAGTCGAGGACTACCTATAACAGCGTATAACCTAGAGGTTCTATTGAACCATCGGGCGTAACTGAAGATGCATAGGAATATCCTCAAAATAGACCCTTAAAATTGGACTGAGTTGGCATGCTCTGGGTCTTATCTACCAAACAATATCATTTGAATCTCTCTATCACAGCACTTAAAAGGGACGTGGTGGCTTAGTGGGTAAGACGCTGAGCTTGTTGATCAGAAGGTTGGCAGTTCAGCGGTTCGAATCCCTAGTGCCACGTAACAGGGTGAGCTCCCATGACTGGTCCCAGCTTCTGCCAACCTAGCAGTTCAAAAGCACGTAAAAAATACAGGTAGAAAAATAGGGACCATCTTTGGTGGGAAGAGAACAGCGTTCCATGCGCCTTTGGCATTGAGTCATGCCGGCCACATGACCATGGTGATGTCTTTGGACAGCGCTGGCTCTTTGGCTTTGAAACAGAGATGAGCACTGCCCCCTAGAGTTGGGAACAACTAGCACATCTGTGCAAGGGCAACCTTTACCTTTATCACAGCACTTGTCTCCTGGAACAGTATCTTCATAGAGGTTCATATGGCCCTCATTCTGATCAAATTCAAATAAACTCTGAAAAGTTGGCTTTTTCCCCAGGCCATCTGGGTTATCTGCTAATGGATGATTCAGAGTTTTGAACCTTTTAGTGGAGAGGGCCATCTCTTCTTCCTAAGAATCCACGTCATTGTTTTCTAGAAAATAGAATTCTTTATTGGCCAAGTGTGATTGGACACACAAGGAATTTGTCTTCGGTGCATAAGCTCTCAGTGGACATGAAAGCTATAAGTGATCAATCATGATCACCGTCATAAAAATACATTCATCATAAATCATAAAATACAACACTTAGTGATAGTCATAGGATACTAAAGAAGCAATCAAGATAAATCATACTAGGAAACTAAATAAAACAATATATACACTGTAAAGATACTAACAACAAAGTTATAGTCCTAATAGAAAAGGAGTTAGGTAATAGGGAAGAAGGGATGCGGTGGCTCAGTGGCCAAGACGCTGAGCTTGTCAATCGAAAGGTTGGCAGTTCAGCGGTTTAAATTCCTAATGCCACATAACGGGGTCAACTCTGTTGGCTTTCTTCCTTGAGTTGGTTTACTTATTGATAAGATTACCAGCTTGTCTCTCTTCCAAGTCTTCCATGGGGATCTCCTTTTATTTTATTCCAACTGCAGCAACTTGATGTGGTAGATTGAACAGTTAATTAGTTAATTACATCCACTAAGTCTTGACACTAAGGGATGCGGTGGCTCAGTGGTTTAGACGCTGAGCTTGTTGATCGAAAGGTTGGCAGTTCAGCAGTTCGAATCCCTAGTGCCACATAACAGGGTGAGCTCCCATTATTTGTCTCAGCTTCTGCCAACCTAGCAGTTCGAAAGCAGGTAAAAAATGCAGGTAGAAAAATAGGGACCACCTTTGGAGGCAAGGGAACAGCGTTCCGTGCACCTTTGACATTGAGTCATGCCGGCCACATGACCACGGAGACGTCTTCGGACAGCGCTGGTTCATCGGCTTTGAAACTGAGATGAGCACTGCCCCCTAGAGTCGGGAACGACTAGCACATATGTGCGAGGGGAACCTTTACCTTTATCTAATAGGGAAGATGAGAGTAATGATGGTAATACTGTCTTTTTAGATAGTTTGACAGTGTTGTGGGAATTATTTGTTTAGCAGAGTGATGGCATGGGGGAAAAAACTATCTTTGTGTCTAGTTGTTCTGGTGTGCAGTGTTCTATAGTGTCGTTTTAAGGGTAGGAGTTTAAACAATTTATGTCCAGGATGCGAGGGGTCTGTAGATATTTTCCCAGCCCTCTTTTTGACTCGTGAAGTATACAGGTCCTCAATGGAAGGCAGGTTGGTAGCCATTGATTTTTCTGCATT
This sequence comes from Ptyas mucosa, assembly GCA_012654045.1. Lineage (NCBI taxonomy): Eukaryota > Metazoa > Chordata > Lepidosauria > Squamata > Colubridae > Ptyas > Ptyas mucosa. The sequence continues at coordinate 1,844,687 of WNWU01000076.1, forward strand.
TCTAATTATCCTCTGAAGTCTGTGTCTGGCTTGTTGGGTTGCAGAGTTCTTCATTGTGTTCTTCAGAACTGTAGACTGCATATTTGAAACAATGGATGGAGGCAGTGGTGGGATTCAGATAATTTCACAACCGGTTCTCTGCCCTAATGATTTCTTCCAACAACCAGTTCACCAAACTGCTCAGAAAGTTAACAACCGGTTCTCCCGAAGTGGTGCGAACTGGCTGAATCCCACCACTGGATGGAAGCTCTATTTCTGTCTCCGACCACTTTTGGGACTCTTTCTGTTTCTTACAGGCATTCAGCGAGCTATTTTTCGGCAGGCCATGCGCCATTGGGAGAAGTATACATGCGTGACCTTTTTGGAACGAAGCGATGAGGATAGCTACATTGTGTTTACATACAGGCCATGTGGGTAAGCAACGGGAACACTTCGTCATCTGGTCGATTGCGTAAAGTCTTTCTCTAGTATGGAGCAGGAAGCCTTCATACTCTCAAAGTCTCAAAGACTGGCCAAGGAATATAAAATATTGCCAATTGCTTAATACATTGGACCCAAGGTCAAAGACAGTCAATTGCTCATCCAGTGTCTTGTTGTGCAGTCATGTTTATGCCATCAGAGTTTGTGGAAGAACATTTCCCAAAAAACTGAATCAGGGATCGGAATGATTTTGAAACCAAGAAGCAGAATCCCAGGAAGAGTAACTTTGTTAAGTAGTTTGCAGAGTAACGCTTCAGTAGCACGGGTGTGCACATGAAAACAGTCACTACACAGGTACACTTGAGTTGTGATACAGTTTACTTTCAGGAAAAAGTAAAGCATAGTCCAATAAACAGTCCAGGTCGTATACATATAAATCAGGAAATAACCAAAACGACAGTCCAGGGATAATCCAATAACAAAGTCTTCATACCTGTCGTAATTGGCATTCACAGTTCTTCTGGACTTGCAAACAGTACCAGACAGAGATATCAGAGAGCAAGAACAACAAAGAGAACAAGCCATGTTTCTAGCTCCCTCTTAAGGAGATTGGCAACAGAGCTAACCAATCAGGACACAGTATGATGCAATACAGCAGTCTTAAAGCTATACAATACAATACAATACACTGCAAACATATATTGATGGTTTATATATTGCCAACCCAACAAGTTAGGTAATAGTCATATTCCTAACAAACTTAACCAGTTTTTAATTTTGCTCTTGGTTATATAATAGTCTCTTAACTCTGATATTGACTTTAAAAAAACACAATCACCTTGAGTTCTCCATGGCACCACGTGAAAGCTGCAAGTATCTCTAGAACATGCACTATCATCTAAATATATAAAAATGGCTGTGTGTATGTCAGGGATGGGTTCTACTTACCTTCACTACCGGTTTGCAACGGGAGTGTGCGTGCGCTTGCACAGATAGTCAATTATGACATCTGGGTGGGTGGGCGGAGCCTCCCGCCGCTTTTACTGAACTGGGAGCAACTCACCACTGGTGTGTGTGTGTTTTCCAACATAACTCTGGAACGCCTCGAGCGATTTCAACCAAACTCGGTACACAGATGACTTACTCTCTGGAAACAAATACTGTGTGGGGTAAGACACCCCTAGCACCCTTAGGTGTGTGTGTGTGTGTATATATATATGTTCCAGCATAACTCTGGAACGCCTCGAGCGATTTCAACCAAACTTGGTACACAGATGACTTACTCTCTGGAAAAAAATACTGTGAGGGTAAGACACCCCTAACACTTCTCGTGTGTGTGTGTGTGTGTGTGTGTGTGTGTATGTGTGTGTGTGTGTGTGTGTGTGTGTTCTAGCATAATTCTGGAACCCCTGGGCCGCTGAAATGAAAAGCAATTAATTATATCTATAGTGTCAAATCACAGTACTTTTGACAGTGATAGTGTGCATTTTGGATTCAAGTTCTGTTAAGATACAGCCTGTTGTGCCTTAAAATGGCTTCTACTGTACAGCACAGTGGAGTTGCCATGATAATGGCTTCACGGTACTCCATAAGGGGGCTCCTTCTGGTAAGGGGGAATTGGGATAAATAAATACCCGGGCAAAGACGGGTTATCAGCTAGTTAGAAATAGAAGCCAACTTGAAGTAAGCATCATATTCCAATCCACTTTATTTCTTCTTCTTTCAAGAGTGGCAATAGCAATAGCACTTATACTTATATGCCACTTCATAGTGCTTTACAGCACTCTCTCAGTAATATGCAGAGTTAGCATAGTGCCCCCAACAATCTGGGTCCCCATTTTTTTTTTAAAAAAATGCTCCATGCATGATAATTGAACTTAGATTTGTGGTAGCACTAAATTTACAAATCAATTGTATTTGCTTTCTTTTCCTAGCAGAAGTTCAGAGGCCCTAGGAGCCATCCGTAACATTCTCCAAATTAATTTTACTTTGGAATACGCTGTTTAATACTCACATATTTATGTGTATTTATCTTGATTTGGATCACTTCTCTTGGGGAAAGGAATATGGGAAAGGAGAATATTTCAAAACTGTCTCCAGTTTTGGTCACCACAATATATAAAAAAGATGTTGAGACTCTGGAAAGAGTACAGAGAAAAGCAACAAAGATGATGAGGGGACTAGAGGTTAACACATGTGAACAACGGTTACAGGGATTCGATATGTCTAGTCTAGTGAAAAGAAGGACTAGGGCAGGGGTGAAATGCTCCCGGTTCGGACCGGATCACCCGATCCGGTAGCGATGGAGGTGGGTAGTTCGGAGAACCGGTAGCAAAAATCCCTGCGCCCCCCCCCCCATGCTCAGCTGAGTCCAACGATCATCAGAGGCTTTTTTTTTTTTACTTTTAAAAGCATTTTTTCTACAACCTCTTCCAACAAAAAAAAATGCTTTTAAAAGTTTAAAAAAAAAGCGTTTGATGATCGCACGGCTCAGCTGGGATCCTCAGAGGCTTTTCAAAGCATTTTTTAAATGAGGACCCAGATTGTTGGGGGCAATATTCTATTTAGTATACTGTCTTTGGTGTAAGCTGCCCAGAGTCCTCGGAGAATGGGCGGCATAGAAATATGAATAATAAAAAATAAAATAAAATAAAAAGCCTCTCTGTCAATCCCAGCTGAGTTGCCTGATCGCCAGAGGCTTTTCAAAGCATTAGAAAAAATGCTTTGAAAAGTTTTTTTTAAAAAAAGAAAGTTGGCCATGCCCACCCAGTCACATTACCACCACCACCACCAAGCCACGCCCACAGAACCGGTAGTAACACATTTTACATTTCACCCCTGGACTAGGGGAGATATGATAGCAGAGTTCCAGTATGTGAGGGGCTGCCACAAAGATGAAGGGTGCAAACTATTTTCCAAAGCACCAGAAGGCAAGAGAAATAATGGACGGAAACTAATCAAGGAGAGAAGCAGCCTAGAACTAAGGAGAAGTCAACCAATGGGACCACCAATTTGCATCCAGAAGTTGTGGGTGCTCCATCACTGGAGGCTTTGAAGAGGAGACGGGACAGCCTTTTGTCTGAAATGATATAGGCTCTCTTGCTCGAGCAGGGAATTGGACTAGATGACCTCCAAGCTCCCTTCCAACTCTGTTATTCTATGTTCCAAAAAGACATTTGTTCCATGTTTTCTACTTCCATGGTCTTCCTACAAAAGTCATGCATTCAATCTAATTATCATTTGTGCCCGATACAGGTGCTGTTCCTATGTGGGGCGCAGAGGGGGAGGACCCCAGGCCATATCGATTGGGAAAAACTGTGACAAATTTGGCATTGTGGTGCATGAGTTGGGTCACGTCATTGGGTTTTGGCATGAACACACTCGTCCAGACCGGGATGCCCACGTGTCTATTTTTCGTGAAAATATCCAGCCAGGTAAACGCTTTTCTCCTCCTCCTCCTCCTCCTCCTCCTCCTCCTCCTCCTCCTCCTCCTTCCATCCTAAATGAATCATGAAAACGCTCCATATCTGTTCTGCCCCAGCTACGGACCCCAAAGAACGCAGCACACACAAACTCTATACAAAGCTTATTTTGCTCAAATATCTTAGTCTGTATCAACCAAAGGCTGTTAATAAACTTTCTTAACAGCCTACAAGAAACCAAAGATAAAGTAATCACAATCTTACTAAGGTTGGCAGAAAGCCCAGAAGTAATTTTGCAGAGAATCCAGATGCGAAGAAGAATGAACTAAAGTTGTTCCCTACAGCTTGCTTCAGTCGGTGTTCCTCCTTAAATAGGCTAAGGGAGTGGCCAATTAGCCCCAAGCCTTGCTCTCAAGGAGACCTCCTCTTGAGGAGCCACTCCTGCCTTTTGGCAGCTCTGCGCGCCCGTGCATTGAGAAGAGGCTCCTCCTCTTCGTCCTCTTCACTTAAAGGAGCTTCTGGAGGTTCTGAAGGCCCTGGCTGAATCCCTGCCTCTGGCACCACATCTTCTCCAGCCTCCTCACTGTCTGACTCGAGTGCCAGCTGCACAGGCTGCTGGTTCAGCACCACACCAGCCTCCTCGCTGTCGGAATCAGCTACAATCTGCACAGGCCATTGACGGGCCACAACACTATCTTGGAGAACATGACAATTATTCTCTCCATCCCCTGCCTTTGTAAAATCCATTTGCACCTGCACCCGTTCTCTTCTACACTTCTTTACAGGTCGTCCTCCACTTACGACTGGCCCTTTAGTGACCGTTCAAAGTTGCGATGGCGCTGAAAAAAGTGACTTACGACCATTTTCCACACTTTAACGACCATTGCAGCATCCCACGTGGACAAAATTCAGACGCCTGACAAGACGTTTGTATTTAGGATGGCTGCGACGTCCCTGGGTCACGTGATCCCATGTTGTAACCTTCTGACAATGCTAAGATTCACTTAACAACCTTGTTACTAACTTAACGACTGCAATGATTCGTTTAACAGCTGTGGCAGGAAAGACCGTAAAAGGGAGCAAAACTCACTTAACGAATGTCTCATTTGGCAGCCGAAATGTGAGGCTCGATTGTGGTCATAATTCAAGGACTACCTGTATTTTCCTTTCTTACTAGCTTATTTCACCCTCACTGCTTCCCCCCCCCCCCCCAAATGCATATCCAGGCTTCTGGGATTTACATATTCTTCTAAGATACCTTGCATCCTGCTTAATACTGAGAGAAGGCCTACCGTAGAAGAATGAAATATGTTGAGAAATATTTTTTAAAAAGGCAGAATATTATATTTCCCTAAAGGAGAAACATGTTTCTAAAGACAGAACCCATCTCCGTGCCCCCAGTAAATATTTGGTGTCCATTAAGAAAGACTGGGCCAGCCTATCTACAAGACAAAAGATCTCCAGCTCCAGGCTGATGGGATTACGACATGACTCCCTCGGGACATTATAGGACAGTGATGGCTAAACGTTTTTGGACTGAGTACCCAAAGCACGCATGTGCAAAATGCAATGCGCACGTGGCCCCTCCGCATACGCCCTGCCCCACGCATGCATGCACGCCCCCTTATGTGCCCTTCCCACCCACATGTGCCCTCCCTCCCCCTGGATTCGCAGCAGAGACCCAAAGACCAGCTGGCCGGTAGGAAGTGCGCATGCATGCCCAGCAGAGCTGAACTGGGGTGACGGCTCGCGTGCCATCAGAGAGGGCGCTGCGTGCCACCTCTGGCACGTGTGCCATAGCTTCACCATCACGGTTATAGGATTAACCCATCTAGCACCAGACCTCACCACATGGCACAATCACCTGGGGACATTGCATCACCCAGCAAAAGTCAACCAAACCTGGGACTCAGGCAACCTACAAAGTTAGCTACGACCCTTACAACAGCCAATAGAATACATGTTCTTGCACAGGAACAGGAAGCTCAAGTGCAAAGCCCAAGAGAAGGTATAAAAACCCTTCACTCTCAACTCCATGTGGTCAGCTGCACCAGGACCATGTGCTTGGTGGTCCTGTCCATCATTAAACCCTCTTTCCAATCAGCCTCCATGTTTCCAGTGTCTTTCTCCCAGCTTGGAATTGAACCAGATGGATATTCCTTCCAACAATTCTGTATATTGAAAAGAATTAAGGCAGACTTTCGTAGTTGGAAAGAATCCCAGGACTGGCCAAGTGTCAGCTGAATTTGCTTATTTAGTTACGCTGACCCACAAGCTGACTCAGCATTTATTTATTTATCAAATTTTAAAACCTCCCATTTCCCTCCCAGAGGGACTCCGATGCTGTACAAATAAAAGATTAAAAACAATACAGGTAGTCCTCAACTTATGACCACAATTGAGCCCAACGTTTCTTGTTCCTAAGCAAGGCAGTCGTTAAGCGAGTTATGCCCCATTTTATGACCTTTTTTTGCCACAGGGGCTAAGTGAACCATTTGCAGTTGTTAAGTGAGTAACATGGTTTTGTGAAGTGGGCTTCCCCACCGATTTTGTCAGGAGTTTGCAAAAAGCAATCACATGACCCCAGGACACCGCCACCGTCATAAATATATACCAGTGGCCAAGTGGTCGTAAGTGTGAAAAACAGTTAAGTCGTGACTTAAGTTTTAAGTCATTTGTTTTTTCAGTGATGTTGTAACTTCATACGGCCACTAAACAAAGGGCTCTTAAGTCAAGGATTGTATATAAAATGTAAAAAGAGGCAGGCAATGTTAAAATTAAACGAAAGGCAGAGGAAGGATTTTCAGGGTGCCAACTAGTCCAATGGCTGCATGCTCCCTGTGCACCCCAAGTAAGGTTCTGATCTGACCTAGGTTTCCTTAAAAAGTATAAAGCACAGTCTCACAAAACCTCTTTTATTTATCCGACTGTAAATTACTCTCATTTACAGTCCCGCAAGGATAAACATAAACATAAACAGTCTTTCAGAGGAAGGTTATCAACACCCACCTTATCTCACGGGGAACGCTGCCAGAGAGCTAATGTCCAGACGCAGGGCAAGGCCAAACTTAGCACAGAGTCACAAATAGAATTTCCAAATCTTGAATCGGCCAGATGAACTCATTGCTTCCTGCAAAACCTCACGCCCCGTTGGCTCTTCCTTTTACGTCTTATGGGAGGGGCCAATCATCTCCAAGTCTTACTCCCAAGTCAACCCTGTTTTCTTAATTGTTCTTGTCGTCTGGCAGCTCTGAGTATGCGCATACTGGGAACAGGCTCCCGCTGTTCTTCTGCCTCGCTGCTGTCAGACTCTGGAGGCTGCACATAACTATCAGATGGCCTTGGCCCCCTCTCTGCCTCCGATGCAGAGCCCTCATCCGAGCTTTCCCCAGCCTCCAGGACTGGCCCAAGTTCCTCCCCAACCTCCTCACTGTCTGACTCTGCTGCCAGTTCCACTTGCCATCAGCGAGCCACAACAGGTTGCAGAGCAATGTTGAAAGCCAGAGAATGGGGACCTCTTGTCTCTGGTGGGGGGGAGTGATGTGTCCCACGTAGAGGCAAAGGAAGAAAAGGTTCCCTTCCTGGATCCCACTGGTGGTAATTCTTTGACTGACAGGGTCCATCATACACCTTCCCTGCCTGACTAGGGGCTGATTTAATGGGACACAGACAGTTCTGTAGGTAAACCTGGCCCCTATTCCAGAGGTCTCCAACCTTGGCAACTTTACGACTTGTGGACTTCAACTCCCAGAATTCCTCAGCCAGCACATGCTGGCTGAAGGATTCTGGGAGTTGAAGTCCACAAGTCGTAAAGTTGCCAAGGTTGGAGACTCCTGCCCTATTCCATGTAGGGTTATGGGCTCAGATCATGGCTCTGTGTTTTGGAGAATCAACACAGGAGAAATCAGAGGCTGCCATTAACAAGCAGGATGTGCAAGGGAAAACACCGAATCGGCTAACTTTTGGGGGGGACAGTATTTGCTCCAGACCCCCTAAGCCAGGGGTGTCAAACTCGATTTCATTGAGGGCCGCATCAGGGTTATGTTTGACTTTTGGGGGGGGCAGCGTGGGTGTGGCCAGCTAGCTCAACGTCACTCATATTGGGGGCGCCTCTGGTGGCCGAAGCACTCTGCCAGCGAAAACAGACTCCCGAGCTCCATTTTCAGTTGTGATGGCTTCCTGCAACCCTCTGCCAGCAAAAATGGAGTTCGGGAGGGCTGCCCGTGGCCCTTGCAAGCTCCATTTTTGGATGTGACGGCCTCCTGCAACCCTCTACCAGAGCTCTGTTTTTGCTAGCAGGGGCACTGTGGGTCTGTCCTTTGCTGTCTCCAGAGCAGCCCCACAAGCCAGATCTAAGCACCCCCGTGGGCCAGATCCACCCCCCCCATGGCCTTGAGTTTGACACCCCTGCTCTAAGCTATCTTGCAATTTTCACACTTCTTCCCCTTGGTCCTTCTGCAGGGCAGGAGTACAACTTCCTGAAGATGGAACCTGAAGAGGTGGAGTCCTTAGGCGAAACGTACGATTTTGACAGCATCATGCACTACGCCAGAAACACCTTTTCCAAGTGAGATTCCCAATTTGTCTTGTTCGCTTAGCCTATGCATATTTAGCTTATTTTTCTTCAGCTGAATGATACACCTGGGTTAAAAAAAATAGTCAAGGTTTAAACCTATTTCATTCCTTACCATATATCTTGAGAATCATCCAAAATAATGGAGGGGCATGAAAGTCAGATTAGATCATCTCATGCTTTCACGGCTAAAGCAGGACTAGAACTCACTGTCTCCCGCATTCTAGCCTGGTGCCTTAACTACTAGACCAAACTGCCTCTAGACTAGGTAGGTAGGTAGGTAGGTAGATAGATAGACAGACAGACAGACAGACAGACAGACAGACAGACAGACAGACAGATAGATGGGTGGTTAGGGAGGGATGGAGAGAGAGGGAGGGAGGGAGGGAGAGAGAGAGAGAGAGAGAGAGATCTGGGAAGTCTAGAGCCAAGTTTGGTCTAGTGGCACCAGGCTAGAAAGTGGGAGAGAGCGAGTTCTAGTCCCACCTTAGCCATGAAAGCCTACTGGTGACTTTGGGCCAGTCCCTTTCTCTCAGCCCAACTCACCTCATAGAGTTGTTGTGAGGAAAATAGGAGGAGGAAGGTAGATTAGATATGTTCGTCGCCTTGAATTATTTGTAAAAATATTAAAAGTGGGGAAGGGAAGGAGGGAGGGGGAAGGGAGGGAGGGAGGAAGGAAGGAAAGCAGAGGGGAGAAGGAAGGGAGACAGGGAGGGAGAAGGAGAGGAAGGAAGGAAGGAAGAAAGGAAGGAAGGAAGGAAGGAAGGAAGGAAGACGGAGGGAGAAGGAGAGGAAGGAAGGAAGGAAGACGGAGGGAGGGGGAAGGAGAGGAAGGAAGGAAGAAAAAGGAAGGAAGGAAGAAAGGAGGGAGGGAGAAGGAGAGGAAGGAAGGCAGGAAAAGGAAGGAAGGAGGAAGGAAAGAGGAAGGAAGGAAAGGAAAGGAAAGGAAAGGAAAGGAAAGGAAAGGAAAGGAAAGGAAAGGAAAGGAAAGGAAGGAATCTGAGAAAGTTGCCTTTCCTGATCAATAACTGTGGATAAATCAGCTATCTATATCTTGTGGTCACTTATACCCCATACCTTGAGCAGATAAAGCTTGTCAGATCGGATGGCTGCTTCTTCCCCAGGTGCAGGAAATAGCCAGTGTCTGCTGTGTAACTTCCCTTCTGCATCCCTGTGCGCAGAAGGAGTGGGTGGGTGGTTGGTGGGCTTTGGCAAATGCCTGAGCAAGGGCTGGGAGCTTGGGAGTGAGAGAAGCAGCTGCCTCACCCACATGGCAGGGGATGCGCCGGCGCCAGAAGGCATGAGGAGGACTTGGGGAACAAGGGAAGGTTGGGGGTGAGAGAGAACGGCTGTTAGGCGCATCAAAGAGGAAACGTTATTGAATCTCTCTTCCTGTTCTGAAGTGTTACAGAGTTGGAATCATCCTCTAAAACAACCGTCAAGGGATTTGCTTTCTATCCTGTTTAGAGACATGTGCTGGAGCAGGGGTCTCCAACAGGGGTGGGCTGCTGGGGGTTCGCAGGGGTTCGGAAGAACCTCTAGCTAAGATTCTGTGCAGTTCGGAGAACCCCCCAAATCCCACTCCTGGCTGGCCCCGCCCACCCTGCCTCTCCCTTCCCAGGAATCCCCACGCAGCTCCTTTTGGGTACAGGTAAGTGCAGGGTGTGCACGGAGGCTCGAGGAGGACGAAAAACGGGCCTACTGGAAGTTCAGGAAGGCCGGAAACGGAAACTTCCAGAGGGCTTCTGGAACCTGGGGAGGCTGTTTTCAGCCTCCCGGAGGCTTGAGAAAAGCCTCCAGAGCCCGGGGAGGGCAAAAACACCCGCCGCCACTGTGGTGCAGGAGGCGAACTAGGCCACGCCCACCATGGTCACGCCCACCCAGCAACTGGGCAGAAAACCCCTTGCTGAAATTTTTGAACCCCACTCCTGGTCTCCAACCTTGACAACTTTTAGACTTGTGGACTTCAACTCCCAGCTGGCTGAGGAACTCTGGGAGTTGAAGTCCACAAGTCTTAAAATTGCCCGCGATTTCCGCTACCAGTTCAGGTGAACCGGTCCGAACCGGTTGAATACCACCACTGGATACAGTCCAATACAGGGCCGTGTGTTGTGACCTAGGCCCAGGTAAGTATTATCAGACGCCATTAGTTCTAAACAAACAGATTTTACTAGAACAGCTGAGAATTAACTCATTGTCAGCAGTAGTCCAAACTAATTCAAAACAGATTCTTCACAACACAATCCTTCAGCCTTATCACCAACCTTGGTCTACTTTGGCAACCTGCCAAAGGCTTTCCTTGGCAAAAGTTCAGAAGCAGAAGACGCCGACAAGAAATAAATGCAGCAAGACAAGAAGCAAATCTCTCAACGTTGTTTTCCGACAAACAGCCCAAGAGCCGTTGCTGGCCTTTTAAGCCTTATGGGAGGGGCCAATCATCTCTTGGCCTTACTCCTGAGTCATCCTTTTTGCTTTAGCTGCTCTTGCCTTCTGGCAGCTCTTCTCATGCGTGCACTAGGAACAGGCTCCTCCTGTTCCGCTGCCTCTCTGCTGTCAGCCTCTGGAGGTTCCAGAGTCCGCACATCACTTCCCGATGGCCCTGGCCCCATCTCTGCCTCCGATGCAGAGCCCTCATCCGGGCCTTCCCCAGCCTCCAGGACTGGCCCATGTTCCTCCCCAGCCTCCTCACTGTCTGACTCCGCCCCCAGCTCCGCAGGCTGCTGATGGACCACAACACCGTGGTCTGTTCAGAACTGGGTTGCAGAAGTGATAGGCGAGCATATGAATGTGCGCATGGCTCCATTTGCATGAGGAGCATGTGAGTGGCAGGCGCGCATGCCCATCACTTCTGCGGAACAATCTCTCTCCCCCAGCCGATCCGCAAACCCAGATAAGTTTTGGGGCCGTTGCTTTAAGAAGTTCCACGTTCTTCGTCCTTGCTCCGTTTTTCTGCTGATAACAGTAGAGTCAAAAAACAAACAAAGCGCAAAATGGAAAGGATCGTATCTTCCCTGACCCCCGTCGACTCTTTCCCACCCACCCCGAATCAAATTAAGTTCACGGCTTTTCAGCCAAATTACCTAATTCCACAGAACGAAATTTGATAAATGAGCGGAGAGATTATATATAGAATCCCAGTGGAAAGGAAGGGTCATAAACATATCTGGCATTTCCTGCTGTGGTAGCCCTTCTCCCTCCCCAAACTCAATAGAGGATTGTTCTCCAGAAAATAATCTCCAGAGCTTGAATGTCAGTAATTTTATATGTGCAATGTTAACCCTTTCCTTGAGAACCTAATAAAAGCTATAATTTTGTTTCAGCCTGTTGCTTTCCATCTCCCATCTGAGATCAAATCCTTCCACTCTTTGCAAAACGTAAACTATTTAATATTCTGAACGCAGAGGCCGTGAATTACAGATAAAGATTAACAGAGTTCAAAGGGACCTTATAGGTCATCTAGTCCAACCCCCCACCCAAGCAGGAGACCCTACACCATTTCTGACAGATGGCAGTCCAGTCTCTTCTTGAAAGCCTCCAGTGAAGCTTTTTCAACTTCTGAGGGCAACTTCTGTTCTGTCTCCTTATTTTCAGGTTGAATCTCTCTTGGATCAGTTTCCATCCATTATTCCTTGTCTGGCTTTCAGGTGCTTTGGAAAATAGCTTGACCCCCTCCTCTCTGTGGCAGCCCCTCAAATATTGGAAGACTGCCGTCATGTCTCCCCTGGTCCTTCTCTTCACTAGACTAGCCATGCCCGGTTCCTGCAACTGTTCATCGTATGTTTTAGTCTCCGGGCCTTTGATCATCTTAGATAGATTCAGATTAACAGAGTTGGAAGGGACCTTGTAAGTCATCTAGTCCAACCCCCTGCCCAAGCAGACCCTACACCATTTCTGACAGATGGCAGTCCAGTCTCTTCTTGAAAGCCTCCAGTGATGAAGCTCCCACAACTTCTGAAGGCAGCTTCTGTTCCATGGGTTGATTGTTCTCACTGTCAGAAAATTCCTCCTTATTTCCAGGTTGAATCTCTCCTTGGTCAGTTTCCATCCATTATTCCTTGTCTGGCCTTCGGGTGCTTTAGAAAATAGCTTGACCCCCTATAGAGCACTGCACACCAGAACAACTAGACACAAGAACAGTTTTTCCCCCATGCCATCACTCTGCTAAACAAATAATTCCGACAACACTGTCAAACTATCTAAAAAGACAGTATTACCATCATTACTCTCATCTTCCCTATTAGGTAAAGGTAAAGGTTCCCCTCGCACATATGTGCTAGTTGTTCCCGACTCTAGGGGGTGGTGCTCATCTCCGTTTCAAAGCCGAAGAGCCAGCCCTGTCCGAAGACGTCTCCGTGGTCATGTGGCCAGCATGACTAAACACCAAAGGTGCACGGAACACTGTTACCTTCCCACCAAAGGTGGTCCCTATTTTTCTATTTGCCTTTTTTACATGCTTTCAAACTGCTAAATTGGCAGAAGCTGGGACAAGTAATGGGAGCTCACCCCGTTACACGGCACTAGGGATTCGAACCACTGACCTTTCGATCGACAAGCTCAGCATCTAAACCACTGAGCCACCGTATCCCTTAGTGTCAAGACTTAGTAGATATAATTGACTAATTAACTGTCACATTTCATCTGACCTCCAGGGTGGTAAAAGGATTAAGATGTTGGACTGGGATTTAGGAGACCCAGGTTCCAGTATCCTCAACCATGGAAGTTTCTGGATGACTTTGAGCCAGTCCTCATCTCTGAGCTCCAGACTAGTCTAGTCTACTGGGGTTGGAGCTGTACTAGGAGTAGGGAAAACCATGTTCCAGTCTGTGCACAGCCATGGAAATCCCCAAATGATTTTAAGCCAGATATTCTCATTAGGTTCAATCTACCTCATCAAGTTGCTGCAGTGGGAATAAAATAAAGGGAGATCCCCATGGAAGACTTGGAAGAGAGACAAGCCAGTAATCTTATCAATAAATAAACCAACTCAAGGAAGAAAGCCAACAGAGTTGAGCGCAGGTTCTCAAACTGATCTTGCCTCCAATAGAATAGGATAGGATAGGATAGGATAGGATAGGATAGGATAGGATAGGAT
>WNWU01000076.1:1870759-1899283 GCA_012654045.1 Ptyas mucosa
CAGGGGAAGGATACTGCAAAATCTCCATTCCCACCCCACTCCAGGGGAAGGATGCTGCAAAATCCCCATTCCCTCCCACTCCTGGGGGAAGGATACAGCAAAATCTCCATTCCCACCCCACTCCAGGGGAAGGATACTGCAAAATCTCCATTCCCACCCCACTCGGGGACCAGCCAGAGGTGGTATTTGCCGGTTCTCCGAACTACTCAAAATTTCCGCTACCGGTTCTCCAGAACGCCCACCCAGCAACAAGGCAGAGAACCCCTTGCTAAAATTTTTGAAGCCCACCGCTGTCGCGAGCTCATTTTCTCTGGCAGAGCGCTTGCACCACCACAGGCGCCCCCGACACTAGTGACATCGATCTAGCCATGCCCATCCTGGCCATGCCAAGATCAAACCTTGATGCAGCCCGCAATGAAATTGAGTTTGACACCCCTGGATTAGATGGTGCTTGGGTCTTGAGCCAGGGCTGACAGCTTTCCAGTAGACAAAAGCTCAGAATCTTTAACCACTGAGCCATCGTGCCCAATCCTGAGAGTCCATAGAAGTCTGCCTTCATGTCTCCCCACAGCCCTGTCTTCTTTAGACTAAACCAAGGGTCGGCAACCTTAAACACTCAAAGAGCCGCAAAGGTCCTAACTGGAAGTCGTCCCCATTTAATTCTGGAGCCGATTGGAAGTTTGGTTCCCCCACCATAGAGTCTCCTCCTACCGCAGCATCCTTTTTCCTCTACCTGTCCTAACCGAAAGCCCTATCAATTGTGGAGCCGACGGGCGACAGGGAGCCGCAGCAGAGGGATGAAAGAGCCACATGCGGCTCCAGAGCCACGGGTTGCTGACCCCTGGACTAAACCATTGACTTGTACACCAAAGTGTCCTATCTGCTCTTTGGAGTGTTACCATGGTAGAAGGTTTGTTTCCTTCAGATCATTGATGTCAGCCTGTATGTAACTAGCTAAACCCAGAACGTTTTCATCCTTCTGCTGGATCTCACAATCCCCCAGGGTTTCACTCCAGGCTCCAATCTTACCTCTCCCTTTTCAAATGGATACAAACATGACATAATGCAGGACGTTTGGAGCTGAATGGATGGGCTCCGACCGTCACCCAAGTCTTTGGAGACCGTCCAGTCCACGCCAATTTTGGCTCTGTAAACTGAACAGATGTCAGAACAGAAGGCAAGGAATCGGGAGCCAAAGACAGAGGAGTGTGTGAAACTCCTGCTTCCTGCTTGATTCCCAAGACCTGATCTGGCTTGGAGTTTTCCACCGTCCATCCCCTGCTGGTTGTCTGTTTCCGTGGAGAGGACTGACATTTACAAACAGAAAGGAGTTGTTTTGCTAGTAAGGAATGCAACGTTTCCTGCAGGAACTTCTTGGAATGGGTGGTTGAGCCAGTACGAAGAAGAGGGAAGAAATATAAGGAAGGAGATGGGACTTGTGCAGGGAAATTATTAGGGAGAAAAACAGAACTGGGGTTGAAAGAAGGAGCTAGTTTGAAGTTGGGACTATTAAAGATGTGGAGACTCTAGAAAGACTGCAGAGAAGAGCAACAAGGATGGTGAGGGGACTGAAGGCTAAAACATATGGAGAACGGTTGCAGGAACTGGGTATGTCTAGTCTGATGAAAAGAAGGACCAGGGGAGACATGATAGCAGTCTTCCAATATCTCAGGGGTTGCCCCAAAGAAGAGGGAGTCAAGCTATTCTCCAAAGCACCCGAGGGCAGGACAAGAAGCAACAGATGGAATCAGATCAAGGAGAGAAGCAACTTAGAACTAAGGAGGAATTTCCTGATAGTTAGAACAATTAACCAGTGGAACTACTTGCCACCAGAAGTTGTGAATGCTCCAACACTGGAGGTTTTTAAGAAGATGTTGGATAACCATTTGTCTGAAGTGGTGTAGGGTTTCCTGCCTGAGCAGGGGGTTGGACTAGAAGACCTCCAAGGTCCCTTCCAACTCTGTTATTCTATTCTATTCTAAAAGCATTGATGGCTTTGTGCAATGTACTACCAACAGTCCTCAACGTACGACCAAAGTTGAGCATAAAATTTCTGTTGCTAAGCGAGACAGTTGTTCAATGAGTTTTGCCCCATCTTACACCCTTTCTTGCCATCGTTGTTAATTGAATCAGTGCAGTTGGTGAGTAAATAATGAGGTTGTTAAGTGAATCTGGCTTCCCCATGGACTTTGCTTGTCAGACGATCACAAAAGGGATCGCAAGACCCCCAGGTCTGTTCTGGAAGACGAATGTAAAGATCAAAGACAGAAGAGGGGGTGTGTGCATCTAGCGGTGGGTTTCCAATATTCTTACCACTGGTTCGCCCCGTGCGCACACCTTCCACGAAAGCAGGCGCTTTGCTCGCTCGGTCGCTTTCCACGAATGCACCCTGCCTCAAAAACGTGCCTAAATAGGACATCATAGAGCTGGGGCTATCTCCGCTACCGATTCGTCTGAACCAATACGAACCGGCTGAATACTACCTCTGGCAGTGATAGGTTTCAAAAAAATTTACTACCGGTTTTGTGGGTGTGGCTTAGTGGGCGTGGTGTGGCTTGGTGGCCATGACAGGGTAAGGATACTGTAAAATCTCCATTCCCACCCCACTCCAGGAGAAGAATACTGTAAAATCTCCATTCCCTCCCCAATCCAGGGGAAGGTTACTGCAAAATCCCCTTTTCCTCCCAATCAGCTGGGACTTGGGAGGCAGAGAATAGATGGGGGCGGGGCCAGTCAGAATTCTTACGACCGGTTCTCCAAACTGCTCAAAATTTCCGCTACCGGTTCTCCAGAACTGGTCAGAACCTGCTGAATAGCACCCCTGTTGGAGACCCGTGCTCTAGCCAACATAAATGGCCATCTGATGTTTGGGAATCTTTGCTGAGAGAGTGACCCTTTGGCCTTGATCGAGAAAATGTGGGTTGGTTTTGACATGTCAGCATGAGATATGGATAACTCATAGTCCATTGTTTCATACTTCCACATCTTAGTTCAAGGCCCAAGAATGTACAGTCAGTCCAATATGCCATTTGTCATGGAAATGTGGTCAGAGACATGAGTCAAATACTTGTTCCTCTTAGGCATTTCTCATTGGTGAGAATTTACATAAAATTCCCCTGAATTCCCAGATGATCTCTTGTGGCCTGGGCATAATTGCATCAATTACAAAGGCGATAATAAAAAAAAAAATTCTTGTCCAAAGATCAGTCGTACAGCAAGATCTAATCTGAAACATGTTTTCCTAAGAAATCCAAGAGCCTTGGATAGTACAGTGGTCTAAAGCACCCTGTTATTAACATCAGCTGCCTGCAATTATTGCAGGTTCGAATCTCACCAAGGCTCAAGGTTGACTCAGCCTTCCATCCTTTCTAAGGCAGGTAAATTGAGGACCCAGTTTGTGGGGGCAATAAGCTGACTTTGTATAAAATATACAAAAGTATGAAGGCTATTGCTTAGCGCATTGTAAGCCGCCCTGAGTCTCCGGAGAAGGGCGGCATATAAATCAAATTTTAAAAAAAATCAACAGGTTTCACAATTAAAAGTCCATATAACAGGATTTCAGTGAAAATCATAAATCAGCCTAGAAGAGTTTTTAAAAGAATAGGGCTTTACAAAACTACAATTGTCTCAGATTGCGTTAAAGATTAAAAGTCAAGTTAAAGGAGACCCAAGACATTGTTCAAATTTCCTTTCTAGAGGAAAGTTAAGAAAGTTATCAGTCTAGAGCTGTGATGGTGAACCTATGGCACGCATGCCACAGGTGGCACACGTAGCCATATCGGTGGGCACGCAAGCTCAGCTCCGGTGCCAATGCATGTGCCGGCCAGCTGATTGTCAGGCCTTCTGGGCCCACCAGAAGTAGGGAAACAGGCTGTTTCCTGCCTCCGGAGGACCTCGGGGGGTGCGGGGGAAGACCCGTCTTTCTCTCTCCCCAGCCTCCAGAGCCTGTCTAGGAGTCTGGGGAGGGCAAAAACGGCCTTCCCCACCCACCCAGAGGCCCTCCGGAGGCCGGAAATGGCCCATTTGCCAACTTCTGGTGGGACCGGAAGTCCCGTTTCTTGCTGTCCCCAGCCTCCAGAGCCTTTCTAGGAGTTGGGGGAGGGCGAAAGCCACCTTCCCCACCCTCCAGGAGGCCCTCCGGAGGCCAGAAATGGCCTTTTTGCCAATTTCCGGTAAGACCATCACATGCCAAGAGCAGGGAGAGCGTGGGGGAGGTCGTGCGTGCATGTGCGGGGGCAGGACACATAGAATTACGGGTGTGGACACGTACCCGCGCAACCCACCCACCCCCGCTCCTGGCACGCGGTGGCAAAAAGGTTAGCCATCGCTGGTCTACAGTTATTAAGTTGTCACAAGTGATGGAAATCTAGCTCTCCTTCAATTCCACACTGACTTGTCTTAGTACCTTTTGTAACCAGAAATCAACACTAAGTCAAACACACACACACACAATTCAACTTCAAATCGTGCCTTGCCCAAAATAATTTTTTCCCCTATTTTACGCTTCGATAAACTAATAAAATTTTGAACCTAATAATGAGGTGATAGGCAGGAAGAGTTGACGTCTATGTCTCGTTGGGAGTTTGCAAGGAATGGGAGTTTGGATCGGGGCCATCGTGGACCTTAAAGACCTGAGTAGGATTGGGGCTCTGGCATGTCTGGAGAAAAAAAAGGGGAGGGAGAGAAAGAGGGTCTGTTTCTCAGAAGAATCTGGACCCCCCGTTGTTTTGCTGTAAAAGGAAGAACGCAGAAACACAGGAGAACATGAAAAGTCTTGTAAGAACGGCACTGACTGTGTTCAAGTCCCGACTTCCGTCACTGTGGCAACATGGCATCCCCTTGGTTTCCATAGTTACCTTCACAGCTGCAGAACAAGCTGTAGATACTTTGGGGGAGGATGAGGGGGGGGGGCTCATCTCAAATGAGAGCCAATTTCAGGAGCCACACAAGAGATAAGTAATACAGTAAGTAGTAGCAGATGCAGTTCATTGGAGGAAGATTTGGGCGATTCTGTAATCCCTCCTCTACGCGGGTACTTTTAAGTAGGATGATGTAGGAACCGGTGTTGTGAAAATACGTGCTCTTCTTTCTCAATGCACAATGGCAAAGATAGGATGGAAATTAGAAATATGTCACCCATGCCTGGGCAAATCTCAGAAACTAGAGAATGGGAGGAAAAGGAGAGCTGGTCATCCTTTGTTGATCCTGCCCCTGCGAAGGAGAAAATTGACCTTACAAAATTGATATCTATAAAACTGAACTATTTACGGCACCTGAAGTGTGCCTTTTGCGAGTCTGTGTGTTTTCTCATTGTGGAAAATTTGTGTTACTTTGGCATTTAATTGGAGAAAGGGCATTTGTGTACAAATCTTGTCCACGTGGTCATGGTTTACACCTAGTTTTCTAACTGAGTTAGACCACCCAATGGACAGGAAATACTCTCGAGAAGGACAAGTTTCATTTTCCCCTTTTTCATTTTCATTTCCCAAACTGGTAATGCCTGAACTCTAAAAACAGCTTGTTCAGTTCCTGAAATTGGAATCCCTTGAATCACCTTAGGAATATGTTTTGGGGGGGGGATCTGTTCTGACCCAGCTCCCCAAATATGACAAACCCTCTGTAATTGAAGCAATGATTCCTTTATTAGGAGTGTCGCCAGCCCTGGCAAAAAGTTTCTCTCTCACCGCAGGCTAACAAGTCTGTCCAGCAGGGAGATGAATAGTTGTCTGCCACATCTATTCATCTCTGCCCCCTGCCTTTTATCCCCAGAGCTAGGGTGGGGCTTCGCTAGCAGCAGTGACTCTTCTGTCCCAAGGACCAGCCCATAGATTTCCACTGCTCTCCTCTCCTCTGCTTTCTGCATGTCAGGCACTGGACCCAGCTGTTCCTCCTCTTCCTCATCAGCCACCTCCAGACCTGGGGGCTGTTGACTCTCCATCTGAGGTCTGATGGACGGCCCAGGCTCCGCCTCTGTCTCTCTTTCTCTGCCAGCTCCATTCCCTCTTCCCCCTCGGAGCTCTCAGGTTGCCTTGATGTAGATCTTGACTTTCACGCCTCCTCCTCCTCCTCTGATTTGGCTGCTGGAGGGGCCGGCGGTCGACAGGCCACAACAGGATCCTAAATTCAGGCAGTGTCCTGTTTTTATTACTCTTTTTATTTATGTATATTTATTTTTGTGTTTCCTTTTTTTTTTTCATTTTCTCCTGCAGCTTGTGGAGAAACACTGCAAGACAGTCAAGGGAATTTCTCCTCACCTGACTTCCCCAATGGATATTCAGCACATAAGCATTGTATCTGGAGGATATCCGTCACACCCGGGGAAAAGGTAGATGCTGGTTTAGTTCCCCCCTTTTTTGTGAAATCATCCAAACCATCTTACAAAATGCTGGTCTTCCTGGTCTTCTTTGCCAGGAATGCTTTCTCTTGGGAATTATTGCCTTCAGGTAAAGGTAAAAAAGGTAAAGGTTCCCCTCGCACATATGTGCTAGTCGTTCCTGACACTAGGGGGCGGTGCTCATCTCCGTTTCAAAGCCAAAGAGCCAGCGCTGTCCGAAGACGTCTCCGTGGTCATGTGGCCGGCATGACTCAACGCCAAAGGCGCACGGAGCACTGTTACCTTCCCACCAAAGGGGGTCCCTATTTTTCTACTTGCATTTTTTTTAATGTGCTTTCGAACTGCTAGGTTGGCAGAAGCTGGGACAAGTCACAGGAGCTCACCCTGTTACGCGGCACTAGGGATTCGAACCGCTGAACTGCCGACTTTTTGATCGACAAGCTCAGCATTTTAGCCACTGAGCCACCGTGTCCCATTGAAGTTAACTACAGTTTAAACTGGGTCTGTCAATTCAGACATCTACTCTCCTCTTTCCCTCCCACCCCCAAAAGCTGTTGCAGAGAAAAGTATCCTAATGTACTACAGATGTTTTGCATTTCCAACTCCCATAAGCCCCAGTCAGGATGGCAAATAGCAAGGAATGACGGGAGCTGTTCAAAACATACGGAGGACATCAGGTTCCCGTAATCCCAGTCCCTTCCTCTCTTAATCCATTTTTAATATTGCTTCTGGTATCATGTTTCCTCATCCTATTTTGAGAACATAGGGGGAAAAAAACAGAAACAGCTGGAGGCAGTCCATCATCCTGGAATATAAACCTATTGTAATATTGGGAAGCCAAGATGTCAGTTCCTCACCATAGGAAGAAGGGTTCAAATCTATGTTAGCATATTTCATAGGGATTATTTCCCCCCACATCATTACAAAGATGTGTATGTATATCATCCTTTCAAAATTCGAGTAAGGAGAAGAAATAACAGATGCCCTATTGCCATGATGGTGAACCTATGGCACACGTGCCACAGGTGGCACACGGAGCCATATCGGTGGGCACGTGAGCTCAGCTCCAGCACGCATGTATGTGCTGGCCAGCTGATTTTCAGGCCTTCTGGGCCCACTGGAAGTTGGGAAACAGGCTGTTTCCGGCCTCCGGGGGGGTGGGGAAGGACATTTTCATCCTCCACAGGCTCCTAGAAAGCCTCTGGTGCCTACGGAGAGCGAAAAACTGGCCTTCTGGTCCCACTGGAACTCAGCAAATGGGCTGCTTCCGGCCTCCAGAGGGCCTCCAGCGAGGTGGGGAAGGCCGTTTTCGCCCTTCCCAGGCTCTAGAAAGGCTCTGGAGCCTGGGGAGGTTGAAAAACGGGCATACTGGGCCCACCGTGCCATTGCGTGCCAAAAGCGGGGGGAGCGCGGGGGAGGGGTCGTGTGCGCATGCATGGGCTGGTGGGGTGCATATAATTATGGGTGGGGGCACGTGTGTGCGCAACGCCACCACGTTCCCCCTGCTTTTGGCATGCGATGGCAAAACGGTTAGCCATCGCTGCCCCATTGCATTGTGTCAGTACTTGATGAAGTTAGCAGACAGTAACTCACATTTTCTCCCCTTAGGTTCTTTTGCCATATTTACTATCTCATGCAATGCTGTAATGTAATTCATCGGGATTATCTCTGTTTTCTCTGGCTTGGGAAAGAATATTCTTTCTGGAAAAGCATCCAAGTCTTCATGTCAGGCAAATTCTGAATCAAGCCTAGAGATTTGGGACCATTTTTTTAGATTATGGAGTCTAAATTACTGCTAGTTTGGCACAGCTTAACTGTCTGGCTCAGGAATGATTCCAGCCAACTTGTTTTCCACACGTAACAAAAGAACATGCAGGTAGTCCTTGACTTGAACCCCAAATCTCTGTTCTGCCCCAGCTACGGACCCCAAAGAACGCAGCACACACAAACTCTATACAAAGCTTATTTTACTCAAATAACTTAGTCTTTATCATTCAAAGGCTGTTAATGAACTGTCTTAACAGCCTATCAGAATTCTAAGATAAGGTAATCACAGTCTTACTAGACTTGGCAGAAAGCCCAGAAGCAATTTTGCAGACGCGAAGGAGAGTGAACTAAAGTTGTTCTCTACAGCTTGTTGCAAGCAGCGTTCCTTCTTAAATAGGCTAAGGGAGTGGCCAATTAGCCCCAAGCCTTACTCTCGAGGAGACCTCCTCTTGAGGAGCCACTCCTGCCGTTTGGCAGCTCTGCGCGCCCGTGCATCGAGAAGAGGCTCCTCCTCCTCTTCCTCTTCACTTATGGGAGCTTCTGGAGGTTCTGGAGGCCCTGGCTGAATCCCTGCCTCTGGCACCACATCTTCTCCAGCCTCCTCATTGTCTGACTTGAGCGCCAGCTGCACAGGCTGCTGGTGCAGCACCACACCAGCCTCCTCGTTGTCAGAATCAGCTACAATCTTCACAGGCCGCTGACGGGCCACAACAATCTCAGTTGTTAAGCAAGACAGTTGTTCAGTTAATTTTGCCCCATTTTACGATTTTTCTTGGCCGCAGTTTTTAAGTGAATCGCTGCAGTTGTTAAGTTAGTAACACAGTTGTTAAGTGTGTCATCAGGACTTATGTTTGTGATGGGCAGGCTCCCTTATGGTTGTAAGTCCAGGGCTGCTTGTACTTTACTACATTTTGGCACAGAAGAGGAATGCTATTTAGGAGTTGGAAAGCAGACTGTTAAAGATGAACCAGGCTGAGCCTGAGGGAGGGGTCAAATGCGTCATCAGTCACGGATCCCTTCGCATCCACAACAAATCTTAAGTCCATCCCCCTCCCCCCGGAATTCCTTATCTGCCCATCAAATTGCGTTGACTGTTAGTAGTTCAGATTCTTGCCGACAGTTTAAGCTTGCATGTCAGCTTTGGAAGCCATATTAGGCTGGAAGCTTCCATGCTACCACCTTCTCCTGTGTGAGAAAGTACGAGGGGGGATTTAGTAGAGGGGTTGTCTGTAGACATAATAGCATTCTTCCTATCAGTCAAGGTCAGAGCGATCCTGCATCTGGAGAAGGAGTGGTCAGAGTGATGTCTCGAGATGGGACGGTGGTTGATTGGAGGATGTGATCGACTGAGGACTGAGGGGATGGTTTTAGGGGTTTTTTATTTACTGAGGGAAAACCCAGACCTCTCAGATTCGGGTTTTCCCAGATGTGCCAGTTTACCTATTTTAGTAAATAGAACTTTGAAAATGCTTGCTTCAGAGTCTTTACTTGGAGTTGTGGGTTTTCTGGAACGCTGACATTGCAATTAATCTTTATATCTATTTTAACTATCTGGATCTCGTGATTTCTCTGGCGCTTGACAAAAGGTGGCTTATGTTCCTTTAAAAGGTAACTCGTGAAAGAAATAGAAAATATGTAGTGTATGCCAAAGTACTATTTAGGGCCTGCTTTCTGCTCAGGGTGGTGTAACCTCTGCTTGCTTTCCAGATCATTCTGAACTTTACATCCCTGGATCTATACCGCAGCAGGCTTTGTTGGTATGACTACGTGGAGGTGAGAGACGGATTCTGGAGGAAAGCTCCCCTACGAGGTAATCAACATATTGGTGATCATGCATGTGGCCAAATCTCATTGAGGAACATATTTAACAATCAAGACATCTCCCAGGCTCATTGATGGACTTCCTTCCCCTTTGCAGAACCCAGTTGTGATTTTGTGTGTGTGTGCGTGTGTTTTGTTTTGTTTATTTCATGGCTTACAAAAGTTTTGGGGAGCAGTAGGGATTTGAGGCATTAAGTGCTACTTCATTTGTTGAAATATACCGTAGTACTAAAGGTAGGTAAATGTGGTGCAGTGGCCTAGAGGTAGAGCTCTCGCCCCACAATCAGAAGGCTGTGAGTTCGATCCTAAGTAGCAGCAGACATTTGTCTCTCTGGGCACACTGAGAATATATCTGCTGAAGAAAAACTCTGCATTGGCGACAGGAAGGGCATCTGGCCAGTAAACACCCTGCTCCATTCAGTTGCCCTGACTCTACCCCACGAGGGATTACGGGGTCATTAAAAGACAATAAATGAATGAATGAACGAATGAATGTAAATCTACTCTGAGATGTTTACACATCACTGTACTGCAGTCATTCCCTAAATGCTCATTATTTTCACTTTTGACATTTAAGTTGGCTTCTTTTACAGTCATCTGGACTGAGGTAACCTAGATAAGATAAGATTGAATGACTCATATACCTGAGCTAAGAAGCATTCATTGCCTCATTCAAATGCAATTCCCTCTTGATTTGAAAACTGCATTTAATCTAGCATTTAACCCTTTAAATTGGGTTGGGGTTTTTTTTGGTGAGCCTTAACTGTTGTTCTAAACCGGGGGTCAGCAACCTGTGGCTCCAGAGCCACATGCAGCTCTTTGGGACCTCTGCTGTGGCTCCTTGTCGGGTTATCCCACCACTGGCTGGCCCCGCCCCTTGCCCTCCCCTCCCAATCACTCCTTGCTTGGCCTGAGAAGGTAAGGGCAATGACGGGATGGAGAAGCAGCTGGGGCAGAGACAGAGATACAGAGAGAGGGGGAGAGAAAGAGACAGAGAGAGATACAGAGAGAGGGGGAGAGAAACAGAGAGATACAGAGAGAGGGGGAGAGAAAGAGACAGAGAGATATGGGGGGGAGAGAAAGAGACAGAGAGATACAGAGAGAGGGGCAGAGAAAGAGACAGAGAGAGATACAGAGAGTGGGGGAGAGAAAGAGACAGAGAGAGATACAGAGAGGGGGAGGGAGGGAGAGAGAGAGATCAAAAGTTTGTAGTTCCCGGTGTTTTTTAACAACTGGTTCTCTGCCCTAATGACCAGCTGGGTAGGTGTGGCTAGGGGGAGTCATGTGACTGGTAGAAGTGAGTAACTTTGAGTTGGCCATGCCCACCCAGGTTTTGTGGCTCCCGGTGTTTTCTTTTTTGTGGGAAACGGGTCCAAATGACTCTTTGAGTGTTTAAGGTTGCAGACGTCTGTTCTAAACTAAGGGTCCCCAACTCCCCATCCACGACCCAGTGCTCGGCCGCAGCCTATCCGGAACTGGGCCAAGAAGTGGGTGAGCACACACATGCATGCACAAAGCTGCATTTGTGAAAGTGGCTCATGAATGCAAAAAAACATTCCCTTTCCACCGCCATCACCACCGCCTCCTCCTCTACCCTATGCCGAAAAGGTTGGAGACCTGTTCTAAACTGTATCATACTTGTATTATCAATTGGTATAGTTTTGACAACCAAATCATCTTTTCATGATGCTTCATCAAGACAGTTCTTTTTTCCCCCTGTCTTTATTATTGAATTTGTCCAAGTCCCCATGGATAACATCAAGTTCATTCTGGAAGCACATCTATGGAGATTCTCCATCATCCAGGTCATGGTTGTCCCAACGTGCTTTTTTCAAGAGGCATATGGACTTTCTGGTTTTTCTTTGAAGACATTTCGCTTCTCATCCAAGAGGCTTCTTCAGCGTCGTCAAACAAAAACAAGGAAATCCAGTTGTCTCTTGAAAAAGCACCTTTGGGACATTCTGGAGGTGTAACATTTTTATGTTACAGAGTCCCTTGGGAGTTGGGCGGCATAGAAATGCGATAAATTAAATTAAATTATTTTTTTACAAATATTAGGCTGTTGGTTTGAGCTCTGAGGCTGGCAATTTGGTTCCAAACGTTTCATCACCATTCAAGGAGCCGCCGTCAGTGCGCTTAGAGTTGAAACGCACTGACGGCGTCTCCTCGAAGGGTGACGAAACGTTTGCAACCAAATGGCCAAGCTCGGAGCTCAAACCAGAAGCCTAACTACCAACCCGAGCTATTACTATTCAAACAAGGTTTGCAAATATCCTTTGCATTTTGGGGAGATGATCCTGCTTCCAAGATTCCGCTTACAGGAAACTCCTATCAGGGGAGGAAGAAGTTAGCTGATCGGAACAAAAATACGTGCCGTTCTTCAATCAATGCTTTGCCGTAAAATAAATAATAAATCATCATAATAAACCCACATCAATGATGTGTGTGTGTGTGTTTTTCTCTAGGTAGATTCTGTGGAAATAAACTCCCGGATTCTATTCTCTCCACCGACAGCCGCCTTTGGATCGAATTTCGCAGCAGCAGCAACTGGGTTGGGAAAGGATTCTTTGCAGTCTACGAAGGTACCTTCTACCTCTGCACCATAGAGAGTATTTTAACTTACTGCACCTGGTTTGCCAATTGCACCATGGCAGATAGGACAGGGGTCCAGAAGGTCAACATCATTGTCCAGCGGATCATTGGCTGCCCTCTCCCCTCAAAACATTCTTAAAGATCCATCTCATCCTGGGCATCCTTTTTTTTTTTTTTTGAACTATTACCATCTGGCAGACGGTACAGGACAATAAAGACCAGGACAAATAGGCTGAAAAACAGCTTCTATCCCAGAGCAGTAACTAAATTGAATTCTACTGTATAGTGCAATATTAATGCAATATCAGGGGTTTTCAATTCAATTATATAGTATGCGAAGGATGTGTGTCTGGCTGAATTGGAGTCCACAAGTCTTAAAGTTGCCAAGGTTGGCCCTGCCCTAGATGACCTTGGTTGCCTTGGTTCTTCTGTCAGTTTCTTTTAGCCCAACCTGCCTATAGGGGTCAATTTTGTGGGGATGAAATAAGGAAAGACCCCCTCCCTCGGTGTAATTTGCCTTCCGCTCTCGCTGATAAAGCTATCAATGCAATAAATATTTTTCTTCCAGCCATCTGTGGAGGAGACATGAAGAAAGACAACGGACACATCCAGTCTCCCAACTACCCTGATGACTATCGACCCAATAAATTGTGTACTTGGAAGATTACTGTTTCAGAAGGATACCACGTCGGCCTCACGTTCCTGTCCTTTGAGGTATCAGAAGAAATCCCCACAGCATTTTAGCATATGCGCTAAAACTACCACACGGGGGTGCTATTCAGTAGGTTCTGACAGGTTCTGGAGAACTGGTAGCGGAAATTTTGAGTAGTTTGGCGAACCGGCAAATACCACCTCTGGCTGGCCCCAGAGAGGGGTGGGAATGGAGATTTTGCAGTATCCTGAATCAATCTTGAGCCTCCCCACTTTCCTTGGTGCTCCGGGAGGAGGAGCTGACCTCGCGACGTTAAGACTTGTGGACTTCGACTTCCAGAATTCCCCAGCCAGCCATGCTGGCTGGGGAATTCTGGGAGTCGAAGTCCACAAGTCTTAAGTTTGCCAAGTTGGGAGGTCCCTGATCTAGAATGTTATTTATCTGATCTCTTAGAGATCAGATACCTAAATGTTAGGTTAGCTTCATAAAATATGAAGGATAATCTTCTTGGAACTCTCTTACTTTATCCCTAGTAGAACCTCTTAGTCAACCGCCTTTTCCCTTTTTGTTTTGTCCATCTAATAGCAATAGCACTTAGACTTATATTCCGCTTCACAATGCTTCCCAGCCTTCTCTAAATGGTTTACAGAGTCAGCCTATTGCCCCCAATAATCTGGGTCCTCATTTTACCAATGAGGAAGGATGGAAGGCTGAGTCAACCTTGAACCTGGTGAGATTTGAACTGCCAAATTGCAGGCAGGCAGCAGAAGTAGCCTGCAGTACTGCACTCTAACCACTACGCCACCAGAAAGAAGAATGAGAAAGGGAATAAGGGAGGGTGGGAGGGAGGGAGGGAGGAAGGAAGGATAGCAATAGTAATTGGACTTAGAGTTATATACCGCTTTCCAGTGCTTTCCAGCCCTCTCTAAGCGGTTTACAGAGTCAGCCTATTGCCCCCAATAATCTGGGTCCTCATTTTACCTACCTCGGAAGGATGGAAGGCTGAGTCAACCTTGAGCCTGGTGGGATTTGAACTCCCAGTAATTGCAGGCAGGCAGCAGAAGTAGCCTGCAGTACTGCACTCTAACCACTGCGCCACCGTGGCTTCATATAGATTAAAGTGCCACCAAGAGCTGATAGACATTTTCAAAAAGAAAACTCAGCACTCTATCGAGATGTCCATCTCGACATCAATATCCTTAACATCCTCCTCCTCCCTTCTTTTTTTTTCCCCACATCTCCACAGATCGAGCGCCACGACAGTTGTGCTTACGACTATCTGGAGATTCGGGATGGCAGTTCAGAGTCAGACCCTGTGATTGGAAGGTATTGTGGTTATGACAGGCCCGACGATATTAAGAGCACCTCCAACAAGTTATGGATGAGGTTTGTGTCTGATGGGTCCATCAACAAGGCTGGCTTTGCGGTTAACTACTTCAAAGGTAGGGTATATATAGAGCTTGTATTATTCAAGGCAGGGTTGGGTAATCTTTTTTTTTTCGAAGTTTTTATTTTTATTTCTCACTAGCTGTGCCCGGCCATGCATTGCCGTGTGTTCTGTCCCCGTCCCCCACACGCACAAACCCACACAGACAGACGAGGGTTAAATGACTGGCACACACGGAGGTTTCGTTATCAAGGCTTGGGCAGCCCTATGGGAACCGGCTGCCAAGTTCTCTACTAAACAAGGGGGTGGGGGGTATTCCTTCACCAGATAACAAACACATACACACCAGCTGGGAAAAACACAGTCCAAATTCCAATCCTTGAAACCGACTGAGGTTTGACACCAAGAAACTAACAAGAATGAAACTTTGTCCGTCACAGAATTCAAACTGCCACCCTACTCCTTTATATAGCCTGTGGGGTGTGGTCAAGTGACTCAGCTAATCCCTGGCACGCCTCCTCATTTGCTGGGATCTTTTAGCACGCCGACGCTGACGTGGGTCCAGCCACAGCCTACTTTCCTCATCACTTTCCGACCGATCGGAGACACCTGGCTCCTGGCTAATTCCTCTCTTTCGGCCGGCAGCTGAGGAATTGCCAGAGAGGAGGGGCCGGGGGAGGGAGGCCTGGCTGGCTCCTCTCCTTCATGTTCGGAGCCTTCTTCCTCCGATGCGATGGGCTCGGGGGTCGGAGCCACAACACCATGGCTCAATCTTGTGGGTATACAATATTTTTTGACCGAGCGCCAATAATTTCCCTCTGTAGCTCAGGTCACGCCTACTTTGCCTCCATCCCACCAGTCTTTTCATTCGGTCGATTGGATTCAGGCCTGAGTTGCCTTTCTCTGCACGTCGTGGGAGTGGCGGAGGGCTCCGGCTGGGCTTTGCGGCGGTTGACATTTCCCGCCATTTTGCTTGTGGGTTTGGCGGCGGTGGCACTGAGGGGGAAAGACCCGGCTCGCGCCTACCATTGTGGTGCTGTGACGTTAAAGCCCAAAAAGAAACGTAGAGAAAGGCAACTGAGGTCTGAATCGAATCGACCGAGTGAAAAGACTGGTGGGCTCTGCGTATAGCGTGTGTTGCTTTTACGTCCAACAGATGGCGCTGTTTTTCAACAAAAGCATGTTTTTACCTGTCACAGGTGTGACATCTATATAATATAGGTATATAAAAACACGCGTGTATTCGAATGCAACGTTGTGTCAAAAATTCAAAGCAATCGGTGAAGAACTTTCGGCGATTTAAGATTTTGAACAAACGACCATTTACGTTTTTATTAATATAGATAAACATATTTAGATGTGCAATCTTTTATCCGTCATTTTCCATTCATTATCTCTTAACTTTCATTTTTAGTTGTTCGGGGCTGCTCTTTTACCATTTACCCTTCTTTATTTTGCCACCTTTTCTTCTTCTCCTCCCCTTCTCTTCCTTCCTCTATCGCTTCCTACTTTCTTCATTCTTCCTCTCCTCTACTTCCCTTTCCTACTTCCCCTTCCCTTCCCCCACTTCCTCTCTTCTTCCACCCTTTCTGACCCTCTCTCCTATTCCTCTTTCCCCTCCCTTGGGTGTGATAATCTTTCGATGAGCAGCACCCACACTTTATAGCTTTACAATTGTGGAGAGGGCAGCGGTATCTGACAAAGGATTGATGCAAAGTAGAGAGGATTGTGTCATAGAGAAGTAGTGTCCAGATCTTCTGATCTATACAGACACATACCCTTGGGTGATAAGAGAAGAAGGTGGAAGATTATATTTTTTTTTGTTCTAAAGCAGGGGTGTCAAACTCGATTTCATTGAAGGTCACATCAGGGTCATGTTTGACCTCGGGGAGCCGGGGTGGGCGTGGCCAGCCTGATGTCACTCATGTTGGGGGCGCCTGTGGTTGCTTGAGCACTCTGCCAATGAAAACGGGCTCCCGATCTCCGTTTTTGGCTGGGAGGTCCTCCTGCAACCCTCTGCCAGCAAAAACAGAGCTCGGGAGGCTCCCGAGCTCTGTTTTCGCTGGCAGAGGGTTGCAGGAGGCCCTCCCAGCCAAAAATGGAGTTTGGGAGCCTGTTTCCGCTGGCAGAGTCCTTTGCTGTTTCCAGAGTGGCCCTACGGGCCAGATCTAAGCACCCCGCAGGCCGGATCTGGCCCGCAGGCCTTGAGTTTGACACCCCTGTTCTAAAGCCTCATTAGAAGGATAAGGTCCCGTACCTCACTGGAAGCCAAACAGAGCAATGAGAAATGGCAGTTCTCAAAAGGGGGGATGTTTCTGAATGGGGTTCAGAAGCTCAGGTTGATCATCCCGGTGAACCAAAAGAAAATATTTGAATTTTAAAGTAAGGATGGGCAATGCTTTGATGGCCAAGGGCTGTGGAGGGTCTGAGGACCATAGCAGATGGGTGATACCACGGTGTGAGAGATCTAAACCTGAGCCAGGCCGGCTATTTTCCCCACTATTTTTGTCCCAAAAGGCAACTGGACTTCCTTGGGTTTTTGTTTTCTTTCTTTGAAAACATTTCGCTTCTCATCTAAAAAGCTTCTTCAGTTCTGGCTGAATGGTGGGAAATGGAAGGACTCAACCTTCTCAGTCAGAACTAAAGAAGCTTCTTGGATGAGAAGTGAAACATTTTTAAAAGGAAAACAAAAACAAACCAAAAAAATCCAACTGCCTTTTGGGAAGGCACCGTAGGAACAAGCATGATGTGGATGATTAAGAATTTTCATACCTTCCACCGGCCAGACTGGCAAGAATGTTTCCCAACATCTCTCCAACATGCTGGAAATGTAAACTTCACAAAGGAACCTACTATCACATGTGGTGGACCTGCCCAAAAACAAAACAATACTGGCAAATGATCAGAACACAAGTAGAAGAAATCACACAACGAAGATTAGAAATGAGGCCGGAAACCTTTCTACTAGGTATAATACATGGACAATATGAAAAGGAAATAAAATACTTAATCATCCATATAACAACAGCAGCACGAAAATTTTTTGCACAAAACTGGAAGAGTAGTGACACACCGACAGAAGATAGAGTAATTAGTAAGATCAAGGAATGTGCAGAAATGGACAAACTCACAAAGGAACTACAAGATAAAGAGGAACACGATTATTATCTAGTTTGGGAAAAGTGGTATACTTGGTTGGAAAATAGAAAAAGGAAAAAAGAATAGGGAGCAATTGGAGTTACAGAAACAGGAACATAAATCACTAACATAAGCTAACAGTGAACCATAAAGATAGATATAAGAATAAGACCAAACAAGGAAGACAAGGAAGAGTCAAAACACAAATAAGAACATACATTACAGATGCGATATCTTTGACAAAATGTATATTTGAACTCTTTGTTTACATGTTTTGTTTTGTATGTTTTGTTGTCACTCGTTTTGTCTTGTTTGTACTTTTAAACAAATAAAAATTTATTTAAAAAAAAATAATTTTCATACATGCCCCCCCCCCTTTTTTTGGAAGAGGTTTCTTTCCTTTAAAAAAAAAAAGCAGTATTCATGCTATTTTAGCCTTACGAAAAAGTTTTCACATACATCTGGTAGAAAAATGCTAGGGAACCACAAATCAACATTGCAGTGAGAGAGAGCCCTTGAGGCCAATTCGTGGGTTCTGTCTGACCTTGGTTTTAAAGCAAGGCAATCCTGAGCAATGTTTATAGCGTAACGTTATAAAATATTAGTACCACTTCATAAGACCTTGGTATGGCCACACTTGGAATATGGCATCCAGTTTTGGTCTCCACGATGTAAAAATGGTGTAGAGACTCTAGAAAGAATGCAGAGAAGAGCAACAAAGATGATTAGGGAACTGGAGGCTGAAACATACAAAAAGCAGTTGCAGAAATTGGATATGGCTTAATAGCAGTGAATGTGAGAGGGATCTTGGAGTCTTAGTGGCTAACCAGCTAAATATGAGCCAGCAGTGTGCAGCGGCAGCCAAAAAAGTCAATGCAATCCTAAATTGCATTAACAGAGGGATACAATCAAGATCAAGTGAGGTGTTAATACCTAAAGCCCTAGTAAGACCACAACTAGAGTACTGCATCCAGTTTTGGTCACCACACTATAAAAAAGATGTTGAGACTCTAGAAAAAGTACAGAGAAGAACAACCAGGATGATTAGGGGACTGGAGGCTAAAACATATGAAGAACGGTTGCAGGAACTGGGCATGGCTAGTCCAGTGAAGAGAAGGACCAGGGGAGACATGATAGCAGTTTTCCAATATTTGAGGGGCTGCCACAGAGAGGAGGAAGGGGGTCAAGCTATTTTCCAAAGCACCCGAAGGCCAGACAAGGAATAATGGAAGGAAACTGATCAAGGAGAGATTCAACCTGGAAATAAGGAGGAACTTTCTGACAGTGAGAACAATCAACCAGTGGAACAGAAGTTGCCTACGGAAGTTGTGGGAGCTTCATCCCTTGAGATTTTCAAGAAAAGATTGGACTGCCATTTGTCAGAAATGGTGTAGGGTCTCCTGCTTGAGTGGGGGGTTGGACTAGATGACCTATAAGGTCCCTTCCAACTCTGTTAATCTGTAAATATGTACAGTTTAATGAAAAGAATCACTAGGCATGACACGACAGCAGTGTTCCAATACCTAAGGGGCTGCCACAAAGAAGATGGGGACCAACGTATTCTCCAAAGCACCCGAGGACAGGACAAGAAGCAATGAATGGAAACTAATCAAGGAGAGAAGCAACCTGGAACTAAGGAGAAATTCCCTGACAATAAGAACAATTAATCAGTGGAACAACTTGTCTCTAGAAGTTGTGAATGCTCCAGCACTGGAGGTTTTTAAGAAGAGATTGGAGAGCCATTTATCTGAAATAGTATAGGGCGGGGGTCAGCAACCCGTGGCTCTGGAGCCGCATGTGGCTCTTTCATCCCTCTGCTGCGGCTCCCTGTTGCCGGCCGGCTCCACAATGGATAGGGCTTTCGGTTAGGACCAGTAGAGGAAAAAGGATGCCGCGCTAGGAGGAGACTCTATGGTGCAGGAACCGGACTTCCGGTCAGCTCCAGAATTGAACAGGGGGCTTCCGGTTAGGACCTTTGTGGCTCTTTGAGTGTTTAAGGTTGCCGATCCCTGGTATAGGGTTCCTAGAAGACCTCCAAGGTCCCTTCCACCTCTGTTATTCTGTCAAATGCAGGAGTAGACAAACAGGCAAATATTTCTACTTGCAGGACTGCTTCTATTGGGCCACTAGGGGGCAGACTTAACACAGGAAAAATGTAGGGTTTTTTTCCGACTCTGCTAAGAACACCACCCTTTTACTGCATTTCCTAGAAGCAGCTTTTTTTCTGTTTCCAGAACTGATTCTTGTTTTGCACAGCTGGCCATATAATCACAATCCATCTTTCTTCCTAGACCATGGGGATTTGATCCTCCTTCTCTTCCACTCCTTTTTCTCTTTCTCTCTTCATCAAAATAGCCCCCTCTTGAGCTCACCATGATGGAACGCAAGAAAAGTAGATTATTCCTGCCGTGGCTGGAAACAGAACACCGTAGCGTTAAAGTGAGGCCACCAAGTCTGAGCCTACGGCAGAAGCCAGAAAAAAAAAAAAGAAAAGAAATAGATTGAAACTTCACTGCTTTTGTCATTCCAGAAGTGGATGAGTGCTCACGACCAAACAACGGCGGATGCGAACAGCGTTGTGTGAATACTCTGGGTAGCTACAAGTGTGCCTGTGAACCTGGCTATGAGTTGGCTCCCGACAAACGCAAGTGTGAAGGTAAGCAGTTTAGAAAGCATCTGTTCGGGTTTCAAGAATGTAGATGCCCTGTTTCCCTGAAAATAAGACCTATCCCGAAAATAAGACCCAGCACGTTTTATACCTGTACAACTAATATAAAATCCCCCCAAATTAGCCCTATCCCAAAAAAGAGATCCAGCATGTTTTATACCTGTGCACCTAATATAAGCCCCCCAAAATAAGCGCTTCTTAAGAGCCTGTGCAGACAGACAGACAGACAAACAGGCGAGAGAGAGAGAGAGAGAGATACCGGTAGGTAGGTAAGGTAGATAGATGATAGGTAGGGAGGTAGGGAGAGAGAGACAGAGACAGAGACAGACAGAGAGAGAGAGAGAGAGAGAATAGACAGATGATAGAGATATACAGATGAATGTACACATACATGCATATAGAGAGATACACACATATATATTCACATACACACACACACACATATATACATACATATATACATATACATACATATATACTTTGATATTTATATATCAAACGGACAAAAAACTGCGAACTAAGAGTATAGAGAAAGAAGAAGATAGCTAATTCCTTCTAATACAGGGCACCACCATAAAATTGGATTTACACCCAAGGTTTCCTTACTGGGATCATAATTGAGCAATATTTGCCATTTCTGAGGATTCATTAGCTAATGAAAAGGATGCATTGTCTTTCCCGTTACAATTGGAGCGATCAACAGGGAAGCATGTATCGATTCAGAGCATTGTGTATGGTACAATGGACAACTCAGCAGGACGGGAAGGGTGATTCAGCCAGACCCACCACACAAAGACAGATTGAGCCCTAGAAGGAAGGGAAGGTTCGTGAAACCTGGTGTGGAGTCCTGACAAAACCTTTTTTTAGAGACAGGATTATGCAGACAGTTTTTTTTTCAAAATGGGCTTTCTATGACAGCAGTGTGAATTCAGTTCCATAAAGGCAGACCGTAACATGACCTAGAACAGGGGTCAGCAACCCGTGGCTCTGGAGCTGCATGTGGCTCTTTCATTCCTCTGCTGCGGCTCCCTGTTGCTGGTCGGCTCCACAAGTGATAGGGCTTTCGGTTAGGACCGGTAGAGGAAAAAGGACGCCGTGCTAGGAGGAGACTCTATGGTGTGGGAACCGGACTTCTGGTCAGCTCCAGAATTGAACAGGGGGCTTCCGGTTAGGATCTTTGTGACTCTTTGAGTGTTTAAGGTTGCCGACCCCTGACCTAGATAGATGTTTACATTGACCTTCTAATGAAGAACCTTTTTTAGAGTAAAATCTGAAAACCTGCATAGCCTGATTTCAAAGTTTAGCCTCCTGAAAAAGCTCACCAAACCTCACTGAATATGAGAAGGAACCTCTAGAAGAGGGGTCTCCAACCTTGACAATGTTAAGACTTGTGGTCGTCAACTCTCAGGAATTCTGGGAGTTGAAGTCCACAAGTCTCAAAGTCTCCCTGTTCTAGAATAAGAGTCTCCAAACTTGGCCACTTTAAGACTGGGGAATTCTGGGAGTTGAAGTCCTGGCTGGGGAATTCTGGAAGTTGAAGTCCACAAGTCTTAAAGTTGCCAAGGTTGGAGACCCCTCCTCTAGAAAGACTGGGGAATTCTGGGAGTTGAAGTCCACAAGTCTCAAAGTTGCCAAGGTTGGAGACCCCTGTTCTAGAATGAGAGTCTCCAAACTTGGCCACTTTAAGACTGGGGAATTCTGGGAGTTGAAGCCCTGGCTGGGGAATTCTGGGAGTTGAAGTCCACAAGTCTCAAAGTTGCCAAGGTTGGAGACCCCTCCTCTAGAAAGGGAGTCTCCAAACTTGGCCACTTTAAGACTGTGGAATTCTGGGAATTGAAGCCCACAAAACCTAAAGTCACCAAGTTTGGAGACCCTGCTCTAAAAGAAGGCAGTTCGGTGATGCTTAGTGAAGACATCTGATCGCCTTCATTTTCTCCTAGAATTAGAAATCCACAACTACGGACAGCCTTCCAGGCATAAGATTGATTCAGCCTCCATGTTCGGTTTTGTATTTTGCAGCTGCCTGTGGCGGGTTCCTCACCAAACTCAATGGCTCCATCACAAGCCCTGGATGGCCGAAGGAATATCCACCCAACAAGAACTGTATCTGGCAGCTGGTGGCACCCACTCAGTATCGCATCTCCCTGCTATTTGACTTCTTTGAGACAGAAGGCAATGACGTGAGTGTTGTCCTTTACAAAGAAGGCCCTACGTTAGCACAGATGGATAGTGTTCTGACCCAGCCTTACCAGAATCAAGAAACAGACTCCTTGTCCTGAAAAACTCCTTTATTTAGCTACTGAGATTTCATGTCATTCACACACAGAAAAGTCCAGGCAATAATCCTTCCAAGGGTTAATTGTAATAACAGACCTCATCAGCCCTTGGATATTTGCCAGGCCGAGAGCTTCCAGTCACAAAGCTGGAAATTACGGTAATTCCTGGTCTCTGAGGCACAAACCACGATAAGCAAATTTTCCGAAAGAAATACGAACAGTTGTCTCCTGCAACTCCCCTTTTGCTTCTATTTATTCCCCAACCAAGGAGGGACCATTCAGTGTCCAGGTGTGTTTTCTTCCCGAGTCGGCCCCTATTCCTCAGTTGTTCTCCTCTCCTGACAGCTCTGCACATACGCCAGTGGTGGGTTCCTTCCAGTTCAGCCCGGTTCCCCCGAGCCGGTAGCGGTGACAATATGAAGTCACCGAACCGGTTCCCCCTCCGCATTATTCTTACCTTTTATTTGGCCCTACCCCCAATCCATTGCTGCTGTTCTGTCCCCGTCTCACACATGCACCCAAACAGCCAGCCGGGGCTTAAATAACTTTTCAAACACCCAATGTCAGTTATCAGAAACTTGGCAGCAACCCCGTAGCTGCCTGCCAAGAGCTTTACTCCAAGAAGAAGGAGGGGTTGTTCCTCCACCAGGTAACACAAACAAAATACACACAGTTTAAACAGTCCAGTTCGTAAATTAAATCCACAGCATTGTTTTCCAGAGGTGCAAGTGACTTGCCAGAAGTTTAAGCTTTGTCCATCACAGAGTCAGAATGGTCACCACCCTCCCTTATATAGCCTGTGGGGTGTGGTCCAATGAATCAGCTTAATCTCTGGCATGCCTCCTCTTCTGCTGCGTACGTTTGTCTCGCCGACGCTGGCGTGGATCCAGCCACAACTTATCTCCGTCATCGCTATCCGACTGATCGGAGACACCTGGCTCCTGGCCAATCTCTTCTCCTTCGGCAGACACCTGAGGAATTGCAGAGAGGAGGGTCCTGGAGAGGGAGGCCTGGCCGACTCCTCTACTTCATGTTCGGAGCCTTCTTCCTCCGATAAGAGGGGCTCGGGGGTCGGAGCCACAACAGCTGCCTCCTGAGTCCCAGCTGATGGCTAGAGGGAAAAAACCTGTTTAAACTCTTGTCCCGGGGCTTCAAAGGGCCGCCCTACAGCTGATCAGTGTTAAAAGAAAACAAATGAGTAGACCGGTGCCTGCAAAAAATAAATGGGTAGACCAGTGCCTGCAAAAATACATGAGTAGATCAGTGCCTGCAAAAATAAATGGGTAGACCAGTGCCTGCAAAAATACATGAGTAGATCAGTGCCTGCAAAAATACATGAGTAGATCAGTGCCTGCAAAAATAAATGGGTAGATCGGTACAGCTCTTCAAGCAGTTAAAAGCCTGGTAGACCAGTACCTCTGCTAGATCCTAAATAATTGTCACATGACCATTAAGCCACGCCCATAAAATAAGCCACGCCCACAGAACTAGTAGTAAAAAAAATTAGAACCCATCCATGGCATACGCACATCTGGAGCAGGCCTCAGCTGTTCTTCTTCCTCACTTATCCCCGACTCCGAAGGCAGCTGGGAAATGTCGGATGGCCCTGGCTATCTCTGCTTCCGATTCAGAGCATCCATCAGAGCCTTCCCCAGACTCCAGGATTGGCCCAGGTTCCTCCCCAACCTCCTCGTCCTCCGAGTCTGAAGCTCCATTGGCAGCTGGGGGGCCACCACAGATATCTTGGAACTCTTGAGCTGCTGTGGATTTTCAGTGATGGATGATGGGATGCCCATTAAATAAAAAATATGGAAGACATAGTTCCCTGGGGTTTTATATTGCTTTCTGAAGGTAGAAGGAAGATTTATGAACAATATTATCCTGCAATAGCAGGATAGTCACCAAAACAGCTTTACTTCCATATGCCCTAGCTCGACTATGTTTCTGCATTATGGATTGTTAGTTCTGGAAAGATGATTGATTATTCCAATAGCTGTTGGAATAATGGGTTTGGAAGAAAATTTAGAAGAATTAATGAAGTGGGGCTGTTAGGTATCATTTTGGCCTAAAAAGGTAGGTTTTTTTAAAAAAAAGAAAATCATCCTCCATGATCCACAGTGAAGGGCAACTACAGTCCTTTTAAGACCTGTGGATTTAAATGGCTGGCTCAGGAATTCTGGGAGTTGAAGTCCACCGGTCATAAAGGGGCAACAGCAGTAGTGGGATTCACCAGTTGTAACAACTGGTTCGCTGCGCACACACTCATTCTTCCATGCATGCTCAATACAATCAGAAGTAACCAACTGAATCCAGAGTGAGTAAAACAGCTGAGGCCCAGCAATCCGCTCTCCCGTGCCTATCAGCTGAGCTTAATACAAAAGAAATATAGGTAGGTTATAGCGCAGAGGTGGGCGGGCAGGAGGCCCATCTGATCGTCGGAGCAAACCAGTTTCCTCTCAGCTGATTGTTGGAGCTACCGGTACACCCAAACCGATCAGAACCGGCTGAATCCCACCCCTGGGCCACTGCTGATCTAATAAGGAAACTTTTTTCTGAATGAATTAAACCAATAGCTGTGCTGTTAAAGACTCCCAAAGCTTTGTGGGAGGATGGTCTCAGATATCAAGAAGGACGATATGTTCCCATGCGGAACACAGAACAAACTCTTGGCTGTGACCCAGGGGTGAAATCCAATTTTTTTCCCTTACTGGTTCTGTGGGTGTGGCTTGGTGGGCGTGGCAGGGGAAGGATATTGCAAAATCTCCATTCCTCCCCTCTTGGGGGAAGGATACTGACAAATCTCCATTCCCACCCCTCCTGGGGGAAGGATATTGCAAAATCCCCACCCCACTCTGGGACCACCCAGAGGTGGTGTTTGCCGGTTCTCTGAACTACTCAAAATTTCCGCTACCGGTTCTCCCGAACCGGTTAGAACCTGTTGGATTTCACTCCTGCTGTGGCCGTTTCTTCCCGCCTTCTTCTCCTTCTCCCAAACCTGGGAATGATTTCCTCTTGCCTTTCCCTTTAGGTGTGCAAGTATGATTTTGTGGAAGTGCGCAGCGGCCTCACTTCTGAAGCCAAGCTCCATGGGAAGTTTTGTGGAGCAGAGAAACCCGAGGTAATCACCTCCCAGTACAACAACATGCGCATTGAATTCAAGTCTGACAACACCGTTTCCAAGAAAGGCTTCCGAGCTCACTTCTTCTCAGGTAGAGGCACCTGGTCTCTTGAAAGCATGCCTGTCTGTCTCCCGCTTCTTCCCACTCCAGCCACTAACGTTCCCCTTTTTAAACGATGGATTAAGCGTAGAGGATGCAATGCCTGATTCCTCCAAATGGCAGATGTCACATTCTTAGACAAGGAATTCTGGCCTTCGTTTTCTTGCCATAACCCCAGAAGGAAACAGTTGTGATTGTACATTGGGAAACACATCACTGGGCAAAGTAAGGCTACTCCATCATGTTCCAAAGTTCCTTGTCCTAGCAGGTTTGCACCATAGCATCCAACTCAAAAGCTCCTTCTCCTCCTCCTCCTCCTCCTCCTCCTCCTCCTCCTCCTCCTCCTCCTCCTCTTCCTCCTCCTCCTCCTTCTTTTCTCCTCCTCCTCCTTCTCCTCCTCCTCCTCCTCCTCCATCATTGGAAGCTTTTAAGAAGAGATTGGACAATCATTTGTCCAAAATGGCATACGAACTGCTGCTTGAACAAGAAGTTGGACTAGAGGTCCCATCCAACTCTGTTATTCTGTATTGTGTAAAAGGACTTTTTTGGTCTATGACCAAAATCAACCTTCTCTTCTCTTCTCTTCTCTTCTCTTCTCTTCTCTTCTCTTCTCTTCTCTTCTCTTCTCTTCTCTTCTCCTTCTCCTTCTCCTTCTCCTTCTTCCTCTTCCTCTTCCTCTTCCTCTTCCTCTTCCTCTTCTATCCTCTCCCCTCCCCTCCCCTCCTCTCCTCTCCTGCCTTCCCCAGTTTGGAAAATCTGGAGCTCAGAGCTACAGTTGGTACCAGTGCAAGTTCAAAACCAGAAAAGCCCATTTTAACCATTGAAAGCCCCCAACACTCTCCGTTTCAAACCACCTAACCTCTCCTCTTAAGGCACTGCATCCCCTGGCTCCATGTTATTTAAATCTGGCTAGTTCACTTACCAAGGCTTTAAACTCCATGGATGGACAGCTGCTCCCGCTTCTGTTATGGTCCTCTTTGCTCTGCCTCCTCCTCTCCTTGGCTTGGTCTCGTGATGTATTTCTTTCTCTTCCCCACCCTGCTACCCAGAGTCCAACCGCAGGCCTTCTTGTTGAAGAGGCCAGCTCAGTAGCACCTTCCCCAACTCTCTGCTTGCCTTGACCAACATTGGTGTAGGCTAGCTCATAAGGAAGCCCCCGAAATGGGGGGTTTTTTTTAGATGGAACGATTTGGAAGGTTGTTTGTCTTCTTGCAGAAACGACTGATGTGTTATATGTATTGTGTATGTGGCACGTGAGAAGGAGTAAGATTTCCATCCATCCTCCTCCTTGCTTGAGTCAACCATGGGTAGCTAGGCTATTTTGCTATTAATGCTTGCTGGGATCTCAGAAAAAAGGATGTTGGGAAACCATTACCTGCTTATGTTGTCTTGTGTGTCACTGTGGCGTTATTTTTGTGTCACTCCAAAGAAGCATCGTCACTTTGGGAGAAAGTTTATCTAAGCAGAATTCTCTGCAGACTGATCCGGCTAACATAAGTGGGCTGGGATTCATACCATATAAATTGCTGAAATGCCAAGTAAAACGATGATGAATCCTGGTTTTACGGAGATACGTGCCATGTCGACCATGTCAAAACGCTGGGTAATTGGCTGCTAAGGCCTAAATTCTGAGCGGTACAGTTAGTCCTTGACTTACAACAGTTTGTTTAGTGACTGACGTTATGGAAAAAAGTGATTTATGAGCCTTTTTCACACTTAACGACAATTGCAGCATCCCGATGGTCAAGCGATCGCAATTCAGGTGTTGGTCCAATGAATGACTCATATTTATGACCGTTGCGGTTTCCCCGGTCATGGGATCCTCTTTTGCGACCATCTGACGAGCAACGTCAATGAGGGAGCCAGATTCACTTAACAACCATGTCCCTAACTTAACAACCACAGTGGCAAGAATGGTTGTAAGGTGGAATAAAACTCACTGAAAAACTGTCTCGGTTAGCAACAGAGGTTTTGGGCTCCATTGTAGATAAGTCAAGGACTACCTGTATTTTTATTGTAAACCATGCTTATCTATAAGAGAGCATGGCGATCAGTTGGATTAATCAGCCTGCTCTTAGTTATTTACTAAATAGGATGATTTTAAGATGTGTATAACCTTCCATTGTCTTGATCCTCTTCCTTCTCTCCTACAACTGTTTCATGATGCACCACTGTTGTCTTCATAGCTCAGAAAATATCTCTGAGTTCTTAGTACAAATAGAATAGAAATAGAAACAGAATAAAAGATGGAATAGAGTAGGGTAGGGTAGGGTAGGGTAGGGTAGGGTAGGGTAGAGTAGAGTAGAGTAGAGTAGAGTAGAGTAGAGTAGAGTAGAAAACATGGAATGGAACAGAACGGAATGGAACAGAATAGAATAAATAAGAAAACATGGAATAGAATAGAAAACATGGAATAGAATAGAAAACATGGAATAGAATAGAATAGAATAGAATAGAATAGAATAGAATAGAATAGAATAGAATAGAATAGAATAGAATAGAAGATGGAGTGGAGTGGAGTGGAGTGGAGTAGAATAGAAAAGTAGAGTAGAGTAGAGTAGAGTAGAAAACATGGAATGGAATGGAACGGAATGGAACAGAATAGAATAAATAAGAAAACATGGAATAGAATAGAATAGAATAGAATAGAATAGAATAGAATAGAATAGAA
>WNWU01000076.1:1899669-1922162 GCA_012654045.1 Ptyas mucosa
TAGAATAGAATAGAATAGAATAGAATAGAATAGAATAGAATAGAATAGAATAGAATAGTCATGATTTCACTTAGTGGCCACTTCGTTGCTCGTCCCACTTGTGGTTGCTAAACAGGGATTACCTGTACGGTTTTACCAAAGACCTTAAATAAACCAAGCTTCTAAGACCAATAGTCGATGAATAGCATTGTCCCATACAGGTATTCCTCAACTTACAATCATTTAATGACCATCCCGAAGTTATGATAGCACTAAAAAAAGTGACTCGCGGCTGATCTTTGTACTTACGACCATCAGAACATCCCTGTGGTGACATGATCGGGATTTGGACACTTGCCAATCATTACACACTTACCAGAGTTGCAGTGTCCTGCCGTCTCACAATGGTCATTTATGACTTTCCCAGCCGGCTTTCAAAAAGCAAAAATAATGGGAAAGCCAACACGGAAAGTCTCAAGTCATGGTCACATGGTATCTCAACAAGCATGGTGATTTGCTTAATGACCATAGGTGCAATCATGTGATGCCTCATTTAATGACTGTACCTCTCCATGACAAGTTTTCCCCATCTCTATTCTGATCGTAAGTTGAGGACTACCTACACTGGTAACTGGGGAACTTTCAATTAGACCAGGGGTGTTAAACTCAAGGTCCAGGGGCCGGACATGGCGCACAGGGTTGCTTAGATCTGGCCTGCAGGGCTGCCCTGGAAACAGTGAAGGATTGGTCCATGGTGCCTCTGGCAGCGAAAACGGAGCTCCGTTTTTGCTGGAAGAGGGCTGCAGCAGTAGTGGGTTTCACTTATTTTCGCTACTGGTTCAGAACTGCAAGCATGCATGGCGCTTCTGTACGTGCGTAGAACTTTTTGAGCATGCACAGAGCATCCGGGATGACATCTGGGCGGGTGGGCGGAGCCTCCCACCACCGCTGCTACTGGTTAGTCCGAACTGGGGTGAACCAGTAGAAACCCACCACTGGGCTACAGGATGACGTCGCAGCTGAAAACGGAGCTCGGGGAGGACCGCACGAAGCAATCCTGAGCTCCATTTTCACCGGCAGAGGGCTGGAGCGGGCCGTTGAGTGACATTGAGTTGGCCACGCACACCCCGGCCATGCCCCCCCAACCCCCGCCAGGTCAAACACAACCCTGATGTAGCCCTAAGTGAAATCGAGTTTGACACCCCTGAGCTAGACCAAAAACCGATTTAGTTAGAATTGGGACATGATTTGATTTTTAATAAATAAACACAAGGCCCGTAAAGCTTTCAAGGATTCCTCCAGCAATCAAGAAGCCCGAAGATTCCTAGGATCAACTCACCCAAGAGGATCCCAAAGGCAGCAGGGTGAGTACCTCGCTCTCTCTTTTTTTTGTCCTAGTTCCATGATGGCGAACCTATGGCACATGTGCTGGAAGTGGCACACAGAGCTGTCTTTCTGGGCATGCGAGCCGCCGCCCGTTGCTTTTCCAGGTTCTGGCGCACCAGCCAGCTGGTCTTCACACATGTGGGAGCACCGGAAATTGGATGCATGAGCTGGGAAGATCATCTTCCGGTTTCCGGTGCACGCATGCGTACCGGCCAGCTGTTTTTTGTGCGCACATGCATGCCAGAAACCAGAAGACCAGGTGGCCGGTGCGCATGTGTGCGCCGAAAACCGGAAGATCGTCTTCCCAACATGCGCACCGGGTGGATGCTTTTCTGGTTTCTGTCGTGCCCCCGTTTCGACACTCAGTGCTGAAAAGGTTCACCAACCCTATTTTAAGGTTATTACCCCTGGGCTGGGTTGGGGAAGGGGCTTATGCACCCCTCTCCTTTTCTACCCTCCTCCTCCTCCTATAGCTGCAAAGGAGGGCAAGAATGACAAAGCGCTATAACCGTGATGGCGAACCTTTGGCATGCTTGCCACAGGTGGCACGCGTAGCCGTATCAGTGGGCACGCAAGCTCAGGGACCAGAAGTTGTCAAATGGGGTATTTTCAGCCTCCGGAGGACCTCTGGGGAGTGGGGGAGGCCATTTTTGCCCTCCCCAGACTCCTAGAGAGGCCCTGGAGCCAGGTGAGAAAGAAAACGGGCCTACCAGACCATCACGTGCCAGGACTGGGGAGAGAGGGCGGGGTCACATACGCAGGGGCAGGGCGCATAGAATTATGGGTGGGGGCACACGCGTGCAACCCCCACCCCCGCCCCCCCCTCCTGGCACGCGATCGCAAAAAGGTTAGCCATCACTGCGCTATAAGAAGCTTTCCTCTCATAGTCAACAGATCCCCAAGGAAAGTGAGTTCACCCCCCTGGATTTGTATTGGGTTTATTTAATTGGTTAGTTTACTTGTGCAACCATTTTGCAAAAATATGCACATTCCTCATGTGCTCTCTTTCGCAGGGAGCGCTGTTTCCTTGTGGGCGCTGTTTTTGTCTAATCCTTTGCGAAGAAATAGCAATAGCACTGAAGACTTATATACCGCTTTACAGTGCTTTTACAGCCCTCTCTAAGCGGTTTACAGAGTCGGCCTATTTCC
This sequence comes from Ptyas mucosa, assembly GCA_012654045.1. Classification (NCBI taxonomy): domain Eukaryota; kingdom Metazoa; phylum Chordata; class Lepidosauria; order Squamata; family Colubridae; genus Ptyas; species Ptyas mucosa. Next base: position 1,902,184 of record WNWU01000076.1, read on the forward strand.
TCCAACAATCTGGGTCTTCATTTGACTAAACTCGGAAGGATGGACGGTTGAGTCAAATACGAGCCGGTCAGGATTGAACTGCTGGCAGTGGGCAGAGTTAGCTGCAATACTGCATTTTAACCACTGTGCCACCACGACTCCTAAGGTCAATGCCAACAGACTCACAATGGATGAAATCGGTGGCCTCGTCCCCCTTTTTTAAAAATTTTATTTATATGCCGCCCTTCTCTGGAGACTCAGGGCGGCTTACAATGCGTTAAGCAATAGCCTTCATACTTTTGTATATTTACACAAAGACAGCTTATTGCCCCCACAATCTGGGTCCTCATTTTACCTACCTTAGAAAGGATGGAAGGCTGAGTCAACCTTTTTCCTTTCATTTGTAAAAAGATGAAAGAAAATGTATCCAGAATGGAAAACAAAGTCCTTATTTCACACATTGGACTTAAATTTTTGCTAAATATAGAGTATTCTTCAGGTATGAGAGGTTGATAATAAGCCCCTGCATCAGGGGTGGGATTCAAAATTTTTAGCAACGGGTTCTCTGCCCAGTTGCTGGGTGGGCATGGCCATGGTGGGCGTGGCCTATTCGGCCTTCTGCACCATGGTGGTGGGGGTGTTTTTGCCCTCCCCAGGCTCTGGAGGCTTTCCTTGAGCGTCCGGGAGGATGAAAATGGCCTCCCCAGGCTCTGGAGGCCCTCTGGAAGCCAGAAACAGGTCCGTTTCCGGCCTTCCTGAACTTCCACCTTGCACTTACCTGCATCCAAAATGGGCCGCGTGGGGACTCCTGGGAGGGGCAGGGTGGGCGGGGCCAGCCAGGAGTGGGATTTGGGTTTCTCTGAACTGCACAGAATCTTAGCTAGAGGTTCTCCCGAACCCCTGCGAACCCCTAGCAGCCCATCCCTGCCTTGCCTGCATTATACTATGTAATGACATAGAATTCCGTTATACTGGTATCTACCAATGGTATCCATTCATGATGAATATGCAGGATCGTATCAACTTTCCCTATCTGGTGGACATCGAGGGTAATGGGAATTGTCGTCCGACACATCTAGATGGTAGTGTATTCAGTAAAATTGACCTATGTAAATCAATGAAATGTCATTTGCCTTGGCAGGTATTCAAAACATGAACCCTCAAACCATTTCCTTCCCTTTTGTCTCTTTTCATCTAGTGTTGCTGACCTCTTTTTGATCTCCAGTGAAATGATGAAGCCAACCTTGGGTTCCTTACCCAAAGATGTTTCGTCACTCCACTTTCAGACTTGATTATTTTTGCTAAGCAATTTGAAGAGTAATTCTAAAGGCACTTTGGCACGGGGATTCCGTTCCGATTACGAAAAGGCCATCCAGACCTCTGTCGTCTTGCTGAGTTTGAAAAATAGCTTAGTTCATTTCAGGATAACCTGCAATGTAACCCACATTGTCAAAGAGGGGGGGAGGGGGAGTTTTCTCCAGTTTTGAAATCGTGGAGCCCTGCAGGTGGCTCATTTTCCATTCAGAAGGATTGCCTCACCTTTAGAATTTCTCCTTAGTGCTAAGTTACTTCTCTCCTTGATGAGTTTCCACCCATTGCTTCTTGTCCTACCCTCAGATGCTTTGGAGAATAGTTTGACTCCCTCTTCTTTGGGGCATCCCTGAGACAGGAGTGAAATGTTACCAGTTCGGGGCGTTTCACGCGAACCGGTAGTGGAAATGCTACTGGTTCGCCCAAACTGGTAGTAAAAAAATGCTTTAAAAAGTTAAAAAAATAAGTTCCGACGATCGCGTGGCACAGCTGATCATCTGAACTTTTTTTTTTTACTTTCTTAAAGCTTTTTTTTGCTACCCATTCGGGCAATAGCTAGTAAAAACAATGCTTTAAAGAAAGGTTCCGACAATCAGCTGTGACAATCAGCTGTGCCCCACAATCCTTGGAACTTTTTAAAAAAACGTTTTAAAGCATTTTTTTACTACCTATTGGGGGTCCGTTTTTGTTCCCAGGAGGCTTCCCTGAGGCCTGCTAGGCCAAAAATGGGAGGTGAGGGGGTGCTACGAAAGAAAGAAAAGAAAGAAAGGAAAAAAAGAAAAAAGAAAGAAAGAAAGAAAGAAAAGAGGGAGGGAGGGAAGGAGGGAGGGAGGGAGAGAAAAAGGAGAGGAAGGAAGGACCACAAACCCAGCACTAAATGCAGCTGTAGAGGATACCTTGAAAGAGCGCAGCAATCCAGGGCTGGAAGGGACCTGGAGGTCATCTAGTCTAACCCCCTGCTACAGCAGGACATGGTTAAAGTGAGTTTCTGTCTTCTGACCTCCCCCCCCCCCCAGTAGTGGGTTCCTCGAGGTTTGGCCCGGTTCGGCCGAGCCGGTAGCGATGATGATATGACATCACCGAACCAGTTCTCTTTGTTTGGGAGCTGGGCCCTCCCGCCCCCGCGTTATTCTTAACTTTTATTTGGCCCCACCCCCAATCTGTTGCTGCCTCCCAAGTCTCAGCTGATCGGCTAGAGGGAAAAAAAATGTTTAAACTCTTGCCGCAGGGCTTCAAAGGGCCGCCCTACAGCTGATCAGTGTTAAAAGGCAGTGTGGCGGTAGACCGGTGCCTCCAAAAACGAATGAGTAGACCGGAGCCTCCAAAAACAAATGATAGACCAGAATGCTCCAAGAACAAATGAGTAGACTGGTACAGCTCTGCAAGCAGTTAAAAGCCTGGTAGACCAGTACCTCTGTTAAATCCTAAAGAATTGTCACATGACCATCAAGCGACAAAATAAGCCACGCCCACAGAACCCAACCCTGCCTCCCCCAGTCACATGACTGCATAGCCACGCCCACCCAGTCACATGACCCCCACCAAGCCACGCCCACCATGCCACGCCCACAGAACCGGTAGGAAAAAAATTTAGATTTCACCACTGCCCTGAGATATTGGAACACCACTACCATGTCACACACACCCCACCCTTTTCATAAGACTAGACCTTTGTTCCAGGGGTGGGTTCTACTTTCCTTTACTACCGGTTTGCAACAGGATCGCGTATTATAGCTTCTGCGCATGTGCAGATCACCTATGACGACATCCAGGGCGGTGGGCAGAGCCCTCCGCCGGTTTGACTACTGGTTCTTGCGAACCGGTCCGAACCGGGGGCAACCCACCATTGCTTTGTTCCCAGCTTCTGAGCTTCGGTTCCTCAAATAGTTCCTGTAAGAATTGTCAGATTTTGGGAGGAAAATAGAACAGTTTAGAAGTATTTTTTTTTTACAAAGAGTTCCAGTACTTGCAGGCTGAAAGGACAACCTTTTACAGGTAGTTCTTGCTTAACAATCCTAACTTATCTTATCCTAACTAACACTTAATCAAGTGAAGCGGTTAAGTAAAACATCACATGACTACACATAGCCACCAGTGGTGAAATCCAATTTTTTTTACTACTGCTTCTGTGGGTGTGGCTTGGTGGGTGTGGCAGGGGAAGGATACTGCAAAATCTCCATTCCCACCCCACTCCTGGGGGAAGGATACTGCAAAATCCCCATTCCCCCCCCACTCCAGAGGAAGGATACTGCAAAACCCCCATTCCCTCCCCATTCCTGGGGAAGGATATTGCAAAATCTCCATTCCTATTCCACTCGGGGGCCAGCCAGAGGTGGTATTTGCCAGTTCTCCAAACTGCTCAAAATTTCCGCTACCGGTTCTCCAGAACCTGTCCGAAACCTGCTGGATTTCACCCCAGATAGCCACTGTAGCAAGAGGAGGTTGTATAATGGGGCAAAACTCACTTAACAAATGTCTCACTTAAGAATGGAAATTTGGGGCTCCGTTGTGGTCGTAAGTCGAGGACTACCTGTAATAAGGAAAGAGAGCTGTTGGAAGTGGAGCCCACTTGTGGGAATATCGGATAGGATGAAACTCCCACTGAGCAAAACAGGAAGTGGCCCCCAAAATTCTGGGAAATTCTAAGAGGAGATGGTAAGCAAGACACCCTATCTCACGCCCGCTAAATGAAAAATACGTTTGAAAATGCTACAAGCACCTGGTGTTTCTTTGATGATTCTCCACCAACCTGCTGGCTCACAAATTCGGAATTCAGGTAAGATCTCTCTTTACGCGACCTGTTTCCTCTGAAATAATAATATTGAGATGATTGGAAAAACTTTGGCATTTATCAGCAGGCTTCCCAGCACATTTGGAGATGAAAAACTGTTCCAGGTTGGCTTGGTATATAATACTGCTTAAAACTGGGGTTTGCCCTTTTGTTTACGTTTTGTCTATGTTGGCTTGTGATTCACTGGATTTGCCTATCCGTGTTTTTATCCTTGTCTGTGATTCACACCCGTTCCTTCTTGTCTGTGCTTCGATTTGCACACGCAGCGGAAGTGCGCAGCGTTATGTGTGTTTCCCTTATGCCGTGGATGTGTAATTAGGGTACTCTTTCGGAGGCTGAAATAGTACGTGGTTAGGGGTCATTTCAAGATCAAAGTCTCATCATGGGCCACGGTGATTAGTAGTAGTGAAGAGCCTAAGTCATGGAGAATCTTTTGGGCTTGAAGTGTTGAAAATTCAGAATATGCCGAATTTGCTTCTGCTGGTGTGTGTCTCTCACATACTCACAGATGCACCCAAGAAACAATGCTTTATACATTCATTTATTTAAAACAAAATTCAGTCCAATCGTATATGATCTCCAGATCCTCAGATCTTGTGTGTGATCTGCCACATGCTGCTTACTTTAAGGAAGTGTCCTCTTTCTGTTGATAGCTCAGGGTCACACAGGACATTCTTTCTTGAAGTGGCTTCAAGGAGAGCTGTTCTGTCATTTCCCCAGTCTCTGAAAACCGCGTGAGAACCCCATTCTCACGTGATTTTGGTCTGGGACAGGGGTGAAATACTCCCGGTTCGGACCAGATCGCCCGATCCGGTAGCAATGGAGGCAGGTGGTTCGGAGAACCAATAGCAAAAATCCCTGCCCACCCCCCATGCCCAACTAAGCTGCGCAATCATCAGAGGCTTTTTTTAAAAAAATTTAAAAGCATTTTTTCTACAATCTCTTCGGCTGAAAAAATGCTTTTAAAAGTAAAAAAAAAAAGCCTCTGATGATCCCGAGGCTCAGCTGGGATCATCAGAGGCTTTTAAAGCATTTTTTTTACAACCTCTTCAGCCAAAGAGGGAATGGGGATTTTGCAGTATCCTTCCCCTGCCACACCTACCAAGTCACTCCACGCCCACCAAGCTACGCCCACAGAACCGGTAGTAAAACAATTTGGATTTCACCACTGTCACAGAGTCTTCTGAAGGGTAGGGGAGAAAACTCACATCCCTGCAGAAATGAAGGCTGGCAGGAACCGATTTGCTGTTGCAGAATTTTAGTGAAAATTGTGCAGTGCCACACAAAACAGAAATGCAAGTCCGATCATTGGCATCTTCAGAGGTTGGGTTGCTGTTCTAAGAGTGGCCAGTTTTAAAACTGCTGGAATCTTAAAGTGATTAATAGGCCTGCGATTATGTACCACCTGGGATCATGTACCATCTTAGTCCTACCTGCCAGTTGGGAACACCATTCATAATTCTTCGTTTTAGTTTAACAAAATGGCTTCCAAAAAGAGTCCTTGGCCCTTGGTCCTCTCCTTCTGCTGTTGATTCCTAGAAAGTGAACTAGAAGTATTTGGTCTGATGCCTGGGTTGGAACTCTCAACTCTATATTCTTGAGATCCCTTCTCACAGCTAATCTCTTGCATTTCCTCCCCAAACAAACAAACAAAAGATCCCCAAATCCTCAAGCAGGATAGATCCGTTTGCTGGTCTGATGAGATGGAGTGATCTTCTCATCGTCTAAGAATTCTTGGCATTTGAGGTCAGGGGTGGGGCTGCTGGGAGTTCGCAGGGGTTCGGGAGAACCTCTAGCTAAGATTCTGTGCAGTTCAGAGAACCCCCAAATCCCACTTCTGGCTGGCCCCGCCCATCCCTTCCCTCCCAGGAGCCCCCAGGCAGCCTGTTTTGGATGCAGGTAAGTGGAGGGTGCGCACGGAGGCTCGGGGAGGGTGAAAAATGGGTCTACCAGAAGTTCGAGAAGGCTGGAAATGGGCTCATTTCCGGCCTCCAGAGGGCCTCCGGAGCTTCGGGAGGCCGTTTTCGCCCTCTGGAGGCTCGAGGAAAGCCTCTGGAGCCCGGGGAGGACAAAAACACTCTTCCCCCCCTCTGTGGTGCAGGAGGCCAACTAGGCCACGTCCGCCATGGCCACGCCCATCCAGCAACCGGACAGAGAACCCCTTGCTAAAATTGCTAAAAGTTTTGAACCCCAGCGCTGTTTGAGGCACATCCTTCCTGGATACCAACCCTACTCTGATCACCCGTAGCAAAGTTGCCCTCCTCAGCCAGCCATCATGGCTTATGAAGTGTTAGAACGATGGTTTATTTTGAATTAGCTGATAAGTTCCTCTCTGGCTTCTACTAGATTTTAATACTGTTCCTCCTGGCAGTCTTCTTCCCATAACGGTATGCCAACCTTTATCTTAGCTTCTTCTTCGTTTGGCTGTTTCTGATAGCTATTGTTAAGAGTATGGCCTCTTTCCTGCATGCCCCTCCAATGGATTATTTAAGAATAACTTGACTCGTTTATATGAACGTTCTCTCTTTATCTTTTTTTAATTTTTTTTCCCCCTCCTGTCTCATTTCAGGAAAGGTTCAGACGACCAAAATGCGTCCCCCTGGCTTGAAATTCCGCCTGAAGAAGCGCACAAAAGTCTAAGCATGAACTCGGCTCCCCTTCCGTTTGTTTCTCAGGAACTCCAGAGGAACCAAATCTCCCGGGTTCCTCCTCGCCCCCACGCACAGCGAGCGCCTCCTTCTCTCTAGTTCCGCGTTCAAAGCGTGGAGCATTTACTATTGAGAGAAGGGCCACCACCGCGTTCAACTCTCTGGCAGCGCTCCTCAAAGTCTTACTTGACTCGAACTGATAGTTATTTTTTAAAATAATTAATTAATTAATTAATGCCCTGAAGCGTTTAATTTCTCTGGTTTGTCATGAGACCAGCTGATTTCGTTCTGCATTTTTATTGTGTCTGTGACATTTTACTGTTGCTAAGTAAAGAAGAATGCCATGTCCTGCTCTCTTTTCTGCATCTCCTTGTTGTCGCTGTGTCTGTTTTTAAACTCTCTGTTCAGTAAGCAGGTAATGGTTATGCCCGTACTAGATCTAAATGTGACTTCGGCTGTTCGTTGGCTAGAATTGTTGGGCCTGGGTTCTCTTACTTTATCCTCTTTGGGGTGAATGCTGATGTTGCTGTTTATAGATTTATTTCTCGATCGGGAGCCTCGTGGTTGGCTAAGCATGTGAGCTGCCTGTGGTTTTTTGTAGCTTACTTTTGCGTAGAAAAGTCCCAATTCGGGCCAGTGCAAACGCAGCAGTTACAGAGACACAGCCTATTTTGGAAACGTTTCTTTTGGAAATGACGAAGACTAAGATGAAGAGACGCAAACGGGGATAAGAGAAACTCAGTTTATAGCCTTATCAGACTCAAGGGCCGGGGAGAAGGTTTAAGCTGAAGTCTCCGTTCTTATCTGCAAATAATTTGTAAAGGCATTGGGGAAATTCAGGCGCATAATACACGTAGACTAATAAAAGAGGAAACTAACTATAATTTTATTCTGCTTAACGAATAAACTGGCTCCGTGTTTCACTGAGCTCTACTCTCCTGCTAAAGAAGAGGCTGCAGAGAAGGTGGTAAGAAATAGATTTTAAGAAAGGAATTCAGATAAGGGAAACTATCTTTTTTTTTTCTTCTCTCTTTTAATTACCGAACTGATGTGGATAGAGTTGAGTTGCCTGCAGTGATCCTGTGACTCAAAGTAGGGCAGCTTGCTAAGCAATTGACACTTCTTTCCTAGACAAAGACGAATGTTCGAAGGATAATGGGGGATGCCAGCATGAATGCCTCAACACTTTTGGTAGCTATGAGTGCCAATGCCGCAGTGGCTTTGTGCTACACGACAACAAGCATGACTGCAAAGAAGGTATTACGCCTTATTTTCCTGCATGAAAAGGGCTCCCACTGTGAGTCTCCAAAGACTGTTTGCCGTAATGTTTCACTAAAGTCCATATGGGGGAGGGAAAAAAATGTTATTTGGGTCAAGTTGTCTACTTATGTGGATGCTCTCCATATCCAACATGGCAATATGTTTGCATTGCATTGCATTCATTTCATTTTGGTCTAGTGCAGGGGTGCAGGGATTTTTTTGACGGCCGGATCAGCATTGTTCTCTGTGGGCCAGCTGGGGGGAGGGGAGAGACAGGACGGAAGCCTCCGGCAGAATCCTACTGGCCAAAACAGGGCACCGGGGGGGGTCGCGTGTCGGGTGAAATGCTCCCGGTTCAGACCAGATCGCCCAATCCGGTAGTGATGGTGGTGGGTGGTTTGGAGAACTGGTAGCAAAAATCCCTGGCCTCCCTCCCCATGCCCAGCTGAGCTGTGCGATCATCAGAGGCTTTTTTTTTTTTACTTTTAAAAGCATGTTTTCTTCTGCCAAAAAAATGCTTTTAAAGGTTTTTTTAAAAAGCCTCTGATGATCGCGCAACTCAGCTGGGATTATCAGAGTCTTTTAAAAGCCAAAAAAATGCTTTTAAAAGAAAAAAAAATAGCCTCTGATGATCCTGCAGCTCAGCTGGGATCGTCAGAGCCTTTTAAAGGCATTTTTTCTACGTCGTCTTCAGCCGAAGAGGTTGTAGAAAAAATGCTTTTAAAAGTTAAAAAAAAAAGTTGACCACGCCCACCCTGTCACATTACCACCACCTCCATCAAGCCACGCCCACAGGACCGGTAGTAACAAATTTTACATTTCACCACTGCCCTCTGTGCCTTGTTTTTGGCCTCCATGGACTCCTGCAGCACCCCACGCAGCCCGTTTTCAGCCTCCCCGGCCTCCAGCAGCACTCTGCCGGCCAAAAACATGCCGCGCAGAGGCCTCGTGGGGCCTCCTCATGGCCCATTTTTGGCCGGCAGAGGCACCACAGGCCGGTCCTTTGATATTTCCAAGCCAGTCTTGAGTTTGACACCCCAGATCTAGTAGTTAAGGTGCCAGGCTAGAAACTGAGAGACTGTGAAGTCCACTCCCATCTTTGCCATAAAAGCCAGCTGGGTGGCCTTGGTGCCAATCCCTTTCTCCCAGCCCAACCCACCTCACAGGGCTAGTCATTGTGAGGAAAAGAGAAGGAGGATGGTGGGTTGGATATGCTCACCGCTTTGAGTTGTTTATAAAAATAACAAGGATGGGATATAAATTAAAATAATATAAATAAATATCACATCTTTGCGAGAGGCGCATACCCTATAAATCCGTGTTTTTTCAAACGTGGCAATTTTAATTCTACGTGTAGATTCTATAAAATGAACAGCTACGGTGAAAGAGCGCACTCCTGTCTAACTCCTTGTAGGAGATAACCAAGCTGAGCCTGAGGGAGGGATCGAACGAGTCATCAGTCATGAGTCCCTGCATGCCCACAAGAGATCTAAGCCCAGCCCACCTTGAATCTTTACGTATACTTTTCTGATTTCCCTGATGTTTAACACTCCTTTTCCTAGGGGAAATATTTTCGGTATTACCAAATTCTATAGCTTCCAGATTTCAGAAGAATCAAATCCTGGGATGTATTCATTGCTTTGAAAGATGTCCATAGTCTTTAATGATCTACAGATCAAAAGCTCTGGAGAAGCATAAAACAGAACTGGAGCTCTTTTCGATACCACCTTGCTCTTTTCATCACCCAGAAAATGTTCATATATAGCCATGCTGTTTCTTTCCATATTTATTCACAGAAGGCTATTGTGGTCTTTCTTGTTCCCATTGTTTTCAGTAGTGTTTGTCATCCTCCGCAACTTTAAGATGGATGGAGTTCAACTCCCAGAACTCCCAGCTTTAAAAGACTAATGTGGATACTGCCATCGCCACACTTTCTGCTACATGAATAGGAGAGCTGTAAGATATCAGATCAGATTGTTTTAGGCCAGAGGTATCAGTGAAAATAAATAGTATGTTTTCATTCCGTTTGGAAAGTATTCATTTGTAGAGTAGAGTGGAGTGGAGTAGAGTAGAGTAGAGTAGAGTAGAGCAGAGCAGAGCAGAGCAGAGCAGAACAGAACAGAACAGAACAGAACAGAACAGAACAGAACAGAACAGAACAGAACAGAACAGAATAGAATAACAGAGGTGGAAGGGACCTTGGAGGTCTTCTAGTCCAACCCCTTGCTTATGCAGAAAACCCTACACCACTTCAGACAAATGGTTATCCAACATCTTCTTAAAAACTTCCAGTGTTGGAGCATTCACAACCTCTGGAGGCAAGTTGTTCCATTGATTAATTATTCTAACTGTCAGGAAATTTCTCCTTAGTTCTAGGTTGCTTCTCTCCTTGATTAGTTTCCACCCATTTCTTCTTGTCCTGCCTTCAGGTGCTTTGGAGAATAGTTTGATTCCTTCTTTTTTATACCCTGAGATATTGGAAGACTGCTATCATGTCTCCCTTAGTCCTTCTTTTCATTAAATTAGACATACCCAGTTCCTGCAACCGTTCTTCATATGTTTTAGCCTCCAGTCTCCTAATCGTCTTTGTTGCTCTTCTCTGCGCTCTTTCTAGAGTCTCAACATCTTTTTTACATCGTGGCAATTTATGTCACCTGAAGTCTTAACTTCCCTAGCCTACCATGAGATTTGAAGTCCACAAGTCTTAAAGTGGTCAAGGTTGGATATCCTTGCCTTCGTGTCTTCCTCATCTGGCATCTTTCAGTTGTGTTGGGACCAGAAGTCTCAAACCAGATGACTATTCTGGAAATTTGGGAATTTGCATTCCACAAATTTCTGGACCATGCAGAAAATCATGGCATTCTGATATATTCAATACAAAACCCAAGTATTCAACATTCTTACTAGAGTTCATCTTAAAATTCATAGAGGGATCAAAACTGAAAGTGAAGTTTTAACAATTGTTCGAGGAGGGAATATAAATAACGTTAAAGTCTATTCATTAAAAATTACACCGAATATTGAAGAAAATACTGCGCATTGGACTTTTCATCCCATGTTTTCTTGCCAGGATGTGTTCTGCCCCCAAAGAATGTAGCACACACAAAGTCTGTACAAACCTTAGTTTTACTAAATTAAATGAGGGTTTTTTTCCCAAACAAAAGCTGTTAATTAACTTTCTGAACAGCCTACAAGAATCCAAAGAATAACTAATCTTAATCTTACTTTGGCTGGCAGAAAGCCCAGAAGCAATTTGCAAAGAACTAAGATCAAGGCACGAAGGAGAGTGAACAAAGTTGTTCCCTGCAAATTGCTTCAGTCAGTGTTCCTCCTTAAATAGGCTAAGGGAGTGGCCAATTAACCCCAAGCCTTACTCTCGAGGGGACCTCCTCCTGAGGAGCCACTCCTGCCTTTTGGCAGCTCTGGTGGCTCGTGCATTGAGAAGAGGCCCCTCCTCTTCATCCTCTTCATTATAGGAGCTTTTGGAGGTTCTGAAGGTCCTGGCTGAATCCCCACCTCTGGCACCACATCTTCTCCAGCCTCCTCATTGTCCAACTCGAGTGCCAGCTGCACAGGCTGCTGGCACAGCACCACATCAGTCTTCTTGCTGTCTGAATCAGCCATCAGACGCACAGGCCACATAGGGCCACAATAGGATGAGACAATTAGCAGTTCAAGTCCGCCACTTTACTTGCGGAAGATTCTAGTTTCAAATTGTAGTAGTAAAATTTTCAAGGTGTGCAGATGTTGGGGAAAAATCTCCCCTTGAGATGCTATAACAGAAAGCCAATTCTAATCTGATAGATACATATAGTTCAGGTAGATAAATATCTTTCAGTAAGTATGATTACACCTTGTTCAAAGATGCAATCATTCTGTGAGGTCAAATTTGGTGACAGCAATGTAACTCTACATTGGATGGATGGATGGATGCAAACCAGATTGGTTTAGAAAGGAAATCATCTGAATGAGCCTCGGTGGCGCAGTGGTTAGAGTGCAGTATTGCAAACTTCTTCTGCTGACTGCCGGCTGCCTGCAATATGGCAGTTCGAATCTCACCAGGCTCAAGGTTGACTCAGCTTTCCATCCTTCCGAGGTGGGTTAAATGAAGACCCAAAATTGTTGGGGGAAATATGCTGACTCTGTAAACAGCTTAGAGGGGGCTGTAAAGCACTGTGAAGCGGTATTTAAGTCTAAGTGCTTATTGCTTATTGCTTTTGGAACTTGTCTATTTATCAGCTTATTTTTGATTCCAGCTGGCTGTGATCATAAGATGACATCTATCACAGGAACCATCACCAGCCCAAACTGGCCTGATAAATACCCAAGCAAGAAGGAATGTAGCTGGGCAATAACAACTACGCCAGGACACCGTATCAAGCTGGTAAAGTACCAGGAAGAAGATAGCAAGATAACAAGAGGCGCAAATATTAATACATTCTGGTTTTATTCCCATATTGCAGGGGTGAAATGCTCCCGGTTCGGACCGGATCGCGTGATCCGGTAGCGATGGAGGCGGGTGGTTCGGAGAACTGGTAGCAAAAATCCCTGCCCCCCCCTCCCCATTGCCCAGCTGAGCCGCGCAATCATCAGAGGCTTTTTTTAAAATTTGTAACAGCATTTTTTCTATAACCTCTTCAGCCGAAGAGGTTATAGAAAAAATGCTTTAAAAAGTAAAAACAAAGCCTCTGCCGATCAGGCAAGTCAGCTGGGATTGTCAGAGGCTTTAAAAGCATTTTTTTTAACAACCTCTTCAGCCAAAGAGGTTGTAGAAAAATGGTTTTTTTTAAAAAAAATGGCCACGCCCACTCAGCTATATAACCCCACCCACCCACCAAGCCACGCCCACAGAATCGGTAGTAACAAAATTTATATTTCACCACTGCCATAATGGAATATTATTCTATACTGGGCATCAAAGAAACAGAAGTCCTTTCACTGACTATAAAAGGACAGAATAAAATTATTAGGGCAGCGAAATCATAATTTAAGTATTATCTGAACAGCGTGACTCCTTGTTAGCATCTGCAGTCCTCCCACACAGGGCTTCATTAATCCAGAAAACTCCTGCCCACGTGGCTTCTGCGGATTACATGATTTCAAATACGATAGTGACATCCAAATTTGCGAGGATGTCAGTATGCTCTTCTTCCGGCATGTCATGTCAACCAGAGGCGTCGTGATTCAATTCCCATAACGACAAGAGAACCAGCCAATAGTATATCTAGGGAAGAAGCATGAGGAAGTTCACGTCCAAAGCATTCAAATTGTACTGGGATGCCATAGTGTGAGTCACCGTCTGACGTTCTTAAGGTACACAGCTCCCCAGTGGCAAGATGACATTATTCTGAAAACGTAGCCAGCTATTTCATTTCACAAGTGATGTCTTGCAACACACTATGAGCAATGCAGAGTAATTCTCCATTAACGTTAGTTGCTGACAAAAGAACAGACTAGAACCGTGATGGCGAACCTATGGCACACGTGTCACAGGTGGCCCGCGGAGCCGTATCTGTGGGCACGCGAGCGTTGCCGTAGCTCAGCTCCATCACGCATGTGCATGCCGGCCAGATGATTTTCGGGCCTTCTGGGCCCACCAGAACTCAGAAAACGGGCTGTTTCTGGCCTCCGGGGAGGGGGAGGCTGTTTTCGCCCTCCCCAGGCTCCAAGAAAGCCTCTGGAGCCTGGGGAGGGCGAAAAACAGGGTTACCGAGCCCACCAGTAACCTATTTGCCGTCACGTGCCAAAAGTGGAGGGAGCGCAGGAGGGTTGCGCGTACATGCGTGGGGGGGGGTAGGGCACGGGGGGAGCATTGAATTATGGGTGTCGGCACACACACGCACGACCCTCCTGTGCTTACTAGAGTTGGCAGACAGCCCAGAAGCAGTTTTGCAGACACGCAAGAGAGTGAACTAAAGTTGTTCTCTACAGCTTGTTGCAAGCGGCATTCTTTCTTAAATAGGGTAAGGGAGTGGCAATTAGCCCCAAGCCTTACTCTCGAGGAGACCTCCTCCTGAGGAGTCACTCCTGCCTTTTGGCAGCTCTGCGTGCCCGTGCATTGAGAAGAGGCTCCTCCTCTTCTTCCTCTTCACTTAAAGGAGCTTCTGGAGGTTCTGAAGGCCCTGGCTGAATCCCCGCCTCTGGCACCACATCTTCTCCAGCCTCCTCACTGTCTGACTTGAGCGCCAGCTGCACAGGCTGCTGACGCAGCACCACACCAGCCTCCTCGTTGTCGAAATCAGCTACAATCTCCACAGGCCACTGACGGGCCACAACACTCTATGCCTCTGTTTATGCAATCAAGGATCGTATTAGATTTTTTTTGGGGGGGGCTGCTGCTGCACAATACTGTCTCGCATTTAAGTGATCATCCACTAGGACTCCAAGATCCCTCTCACAGTTACTATTTTTGAGCCAAGCAGGTTTCACCCAAAATCTATATTTGTACGTTTGGTTTTTCCTCCCTAAATGTAAAACCTTATTTTTCTCTACGTTGAGTTTCATTTTGTTGGCTAGGGCTCAAAAGTACTGTACATGTAATGCATCTAGAGGCAGGTTGCACATTATGTTGCTACCGGTTCAACGCATGTGCGCATGCTTGCTTCATGTGTGCGACGGGTGGGTTCTACTTACCTTTACTACCGGTTCGCAGTAGAGCCGCGTGCTCTTCTGCACATGCGCAGAAGCGTTTTGATGACATTGGGGTTGGTGGGCGGAGCCTCCCACCAGTTTTACTACCGGTTCTATAGAACTGGTGTGAACTGGGAGCAACCCACCACTGTTGCACGAGTGCCCGGTTCACACTCGCGCCTGCCTTCCACAATGCCCCCAGCCTTCCACGCATGCACTTTGCTCACATGTATGCCTTCCGCATTTGCGCCCAGCCTCAAAAACGTCCCTAAATAGGACGATATAGATTTGCACTACCGGTTCGGGCGAATCATTCCGAACCTGCTAAATACCACCTCTGAATGTCTCTATCTTTCTCTCTCTCTCTCTCTCTTTTTTTTAACTGCAATTCTTTTTCAGACCTTCAGAGAGCTGGATATTGAACTCCACCAGGAATGCACATATGATCATGTAGAGATTTACAATGGAAAAGATGCAAAAGCTTCCGTTCTGGGACGATTTTGTGGATCGAAAGAACCGGATCCTATCATCTCTACTAGCAACAGGATGTTCCTCAAATTTTTTTCAGACAACTCTATTCAAAAGAAAGGCTTTGAGGCGGCCTATACATCAGGTAACCCTCATGGCTGGCTCGTTACTATATTTTGGCAGTACTCCACCAGAATAGTAGTGAGGAAAAGGCTTCTAAAGCGGATAGAGGCTTCCAATGTTGCCATCATCACAGCTCAGAGTTGTTGGTAGATCAAGACTGCCACACTTCAGCCTTCCCCATAATAAAGGCATATATGTTTGGGGAGCCCTTTTGAATTACCGTATTTTTCGAAGTATAAGACGCATCTTTTTCCCCCCCAAAAAAGAGGGTGAAAATCTGGGTGCGTCTTTTACTCCAAATGTAGCCCGGCCCAGCTTCTCAAACGGAGGTTTCAGAGGCTGAAAAAAGCTTCAGAAATGAAGCTTCAGAAAAGAAGCCCCCAAACAGAGCTTCAGAAAAAAAGCCTCAGAAACAGAGCTTCAGAAAAAAAGCCGCCAAACAGAGTTTCAGAAAAAAAGCCTCAGAGAGCTTCTGAGGCTTTTTTTTCTGAAGCTTTGTTTCGGAGGCTTTTAGAGGCAGAAAAAAAGTTCTTTCTGAAACGGAGTTCCAGAAGTTTCAGAGGCAGGGGGAAAAAAATCAAAAAAACGCAAGGCACAGAGCTCACAACCAAGAAACCTGTTTCTAAAATTCACCTCTGGGAACAGCCGATTGGGGATATTCCAGGAGGCTGAGCCATCCGCCAATCAGCTTTTTTCTTAGTTTCCTCCCCAAAAACTAAGGTGAGTCTTATACTCTGAAAAATACGGTATTACATTACATTTTAAGATGTTAAATGTTGCATTCTTCGCTTTCCACTACTCCACTACTTCTAGTAATTTTTTCCCAATTAGGAAAAATCTAGAACTTCTAGCTAGCAAGACTCATCTATTGCACTGCATGGACACTAGAACGAGACCTCCTTCTTCCTTGGTGTCTAAACTTCTGCCTTCCCTCTAATCTAATCCAATTCTGGATTAAACTAAGATTCCTAATTTATGTTTGGAATATTTTGTTGTTTCCAGAATGTGGGGGCCAGGTGCGAGCTGAGGTGAAAACCAAGGATCTCTATTCCCACGCGCAATTTGGAGACAACAACTATCCTGGGGGTTCAGACTGCGAGTGGGTGATTGTGGCGGAAGAAGGCTACGGGGTTGAACTCATCTTCCAAACGTTTGAGATTGAAGAAGAGGCTGACTGTGGCTATGACTACATGGAGCTCTTTGATGGCTACGATGGAACAGCTCCACGTCTTGGACGCTATTGTGGCTCTGGGGTAAGATATTGTGTATTGCGTGGTTCTCTCCCCATGCTTTTGCATGAAAAGCTTTATCCATGGCACATGCGACAACATTCCTCTGGTCTTTGGAGAAATGGGAGCAGAAGACATGAAAATATTACGTCCTGGTGTAATTCGCTAGGATGAATTGGTGACACACCAACATCTCTCGGTGGTTGGAATTACGTTTTCTGCAAAAATTGTTGATGGTCAACAGTGTTATTTTTAAAATGTGAAATCTCACAGGTAGCATGGAACATTGGTACCGTGTTTCCCCGAAAATAAGACCTGGTCATATATTTATTTTTTGCTCTAAAAGACCCATTAGGGTTTATTTTCTGACTGGGTCTTATTTTCGGGGAAACACGATATCCTGTGGTTTGAAAACAGAGCCAATATATTCAAGATACTGTGCTTCCATTGTTATGGAATTCATTTCTGGAACAACAGAGCTTCCGTGTTTGTGTCTTTCGGCTTAGTAGACGGAAGATTCCCAGCTGCGATTTGTAAGTTCTGTCCCTGTAGATGTGACCTTGTACGCCTTGAGGAAGTTCTTTAACAAGTTCTTTGAATTCCTTTTTTACGTCTTTCTATGAAATCAGGGTATAAAATGATATTCTGGAGACTTAACACACATCCCGTTGTAGGTGATTTGTTCCTGATAACAGAATTTTGTTCCTGGGTTGTTGTTTTTTTATAATGATGTCAGGATTAATGTAAACCTCTAGAGCAGAGGTCTTCAAACTTGGCCGCTTTAAGACTTGTGGACTTCAACTCCCAGAATTCTCCAGCCAGCTGAATTCTCTAGCCATTGCACCATCACGGCTCTAGGAGATGTAATGAAGGAAGTCTGGGAAGCACTGAAGAAAAAAAAAAAGAATATTTGTAGCTCAGGGTTGAAATCAGGGCTGGGCTTCAAAAATTTTAGCAAGGAGTTCTCTGCCTGGTTGCTGGGTGGCCGTGGCCTAGTCAGCCTCCTGCACCATGGTGGGTGGGCGTTTTTGCCCTCCCTGGGCTCCAGAGGCTTTCTTTGAGCCTCCGGGATGGTGAAAACAGCCTCCCCAGGCTCTGGAGGCCCTCTAGAGGCCGGAAACGGGCCTGTTTCCAGCCTTTCTGAACTTCCGGTAGGCCCGTTTTTCGCCGTCCCCGAGCCTCCGCATACACCCTGCACTTACCTGCACCCAAAACGGGCCACATGGGGACTCCGGGGAGGGGAGGGGAGGGAAGGGGTGGGCGGGGCCAACCGGGATTTGGGGGTTCTCCGAACTGCACAGAATCTTAGCTAGAGGTTCTCCCGAACCCCTGCGAACCCCCAGCAACCCACCCCTGCCCTGCATGCATTATACTATGTAATCAGAATGTTATCTGTCTGTATTCCGTTATGCTGGTATCTACCAGTGCTATCCATTCATGATGAAAATGCAGGATCATATCTCCCGAACCTCTGCGAACCCCCAGCAGCCCATCCCTCGCTGAAATAAGGGGTCCAGGGCATTTCAAGGACCCCTTCAAAAAGATTATAAAGACTTTGAGTCATCCTGGCTTACACAAGTTATCTCACCCATCACCTTACACCTGTGATGGCGAACCTATGGCACGCGTGCCACCTGTGGCACGCGGAGCCATATCTGTGGGCACGTGAGCATTGCCCTAGCTCAGTTCCAGCACACATGCATGCGCCAGCCAGCTGATTTTTAGCCATCCAGGCACACCAGAAGTTGGGAAACGGGCTGTTTCCGGCCTTTAGGGGGTTGGGGAAGGCCACTTTTGCCCTCCCCAGGCTCCTAGAAAGGTTCTGGAGCCTGGGGAGAGCGAAAACCAGGCTTACCTGGCTCACCGTGCCATCGTGTGCCAAAAGCAGGGGGAGCGTGGGGGGTCGTGGGCACATGCGCTGGGGGCAGGGCGCATTGAATTATGGGTGTGGGCACGCATGCGCGTAACCTCCCCACGCGACCCCCGTTTTTGGCACGCGACAGCAAAAAAGTTAGCCATCACTGCCTTACGCCTTTTTTCTCCATCTTCTCCTTTTTTTTGCTAGCCTCCAGAAGAGGTCTACTCCGCTGGGGACTCCGTGATGGTCAGATTTCACTCAGATGACACCATCAACAAGAAGGGCTTCCATCTACGGTACACCAGCACCAAATTCCAGGACACGCTGCACACACGGAAGTGATCTCCCAAGCTCCCCAAACCCCCTTCAAGTGAGAACAGCCTTCCCTTACTTGAGGGACAGGTTCCCACCGTTTGCAAAACAAAAAACAAAAAAAACCCGAAAACGAAAAGAAAATGAGAGAAAATTCACATAAACTGGAAGGAGAAATACACAGTACACCTCAGAGTGCAAAACACTCTCACAGAAATAAAGGTGCTGTCAGCTGCTCGGGGCCTACGAGGTCTAGGCTCAGGGTTATTGGGGGAACCCTTTGATTTTAGTTTTTTTTTTTTAAAAAAAAAGGACGTCCATTCCTGTGCCTCTTTTCCTTTTTTTTTTTTGACCGGAGTATCTCCAGGGTTAACCACTTTGCAGCTTCCATCTGAGTTTCTGATGGTTTATGACAGAGGTGTCCAAACATGGCCATTTTATGATCTGTGGACTTCAATTCCCAGAATTCTCCAGCCAGCCATGCTGGTTGAGGAATTCTGGGAGTTGAAGTCCACAGGTCTTAAAAGTGGCTAAGATTCGACACCCTGGTGTATAATTTAAAATAAAGCCAGTGTTTTCCTTTACAAATTCCATAAAGCGAGTTTACCGGCAGAGATGTCGGCCAACACAAATACATCGTGGAGAGGCTACCGGGCTGGCGGAAGCTGTGTCTGTTGTAATGATGTAATAAATACGCTTTCTTGTACTTCTAAACAGATGCCCATCGGCCTCTTTCCATCTTTACCATTTGTACCATTTTTTTTAAAAAAAAAATTCTTTCATCTCCAAGAAAAAGAAAAATATGTAACTTGAAAAATGTCTTGCTCCTTCCTTCACTAACTTCTTTTTTTAAATTAAAATTTGAATTGAAACAAAAAGCATTAAGGTTGCATTTCCGCTTGTCCTGTCTATAAAAAAGAACAAGGGATGAAGGCAGAGAGAGCAAATCTGTTATTTCTGTAGAGTGAATCTTTCTGTTCTTGGGTTTCTGTTTTCTGAGATGCTTTCATGTCCTTAGAGCTATTGATGGATAGATTTTATCCTTAATAGATCTTGAGGGAGAAGGAAGAGTGAAGAAATGATAGAAAAACAATAGCTTCCTTTGGGACATATAGAAATAGCACTTAGACTTATATACCGCTTCACAGTGTTTTTACCGCTCTTTCTAAGCGGTTTACAGAATCAGCCTCTTGCCCCCAACAATCAGGGTCCTCATTTTACCCACCACAGAAGGATGGAAAGCTGAGTCAACCTTCAGCCGGTTAGAATAGAGTAGAGTAGAGTAGAGTAGAGTAGAGTAGAGTAGAGTAGAGTAGAGTGTGGAGTGGAGTGGAGTGGAGTGGAGTGGAGTGGAGTGGAGTGGAGTGGAG